>BROG01000558.1:477500-497844 GCA_030159075.1 Atrina japonica
TTTGTTTAATTGTCAAAACTGTAAAAACATACATCAAGCGAGTGAAACCTTCTTTTACAAGCTAAGTATAAAATACCAGGCCTTCTATGGTTTAATATAATTTTGTCTAAGGTCATTATATAATGGACATTTAAGTATACAATGAAATTCATCTTCGATATCTGAAGTATTACATAAATTACAAATACGTGCTCTTCTGTTTACATCATAAAAGGATAAAAAAAATCCTCACTTTTGTCACTGTGCAGTAAGCACTGCATGACTTTCTATATAACAGACAGAATCAAATTTTTAAAACTTTAAATATATTTATAAGCATCTCTCCACTCACAAAGTTATTACCCCCTCCCCCAGTCTTCACCGATATAATTTTACTCAAAATTACGCGATCAGGTTTTTATCGCGCGCGCGTGTGTGTGCTGCTGTTCAAGGCAATGCCGACGGAAGGAGCGAGGTATACACTTGCACATGTAAGCTACATGTGTGTTACTATATTCACGTATGTCGGCGATATACATATAAAGCTTAGCACTCACAGGTTTATGAGTTGTACACATGTACAAATGTGTGTATACGGAATGCATGTGACTTGAGTGTGTATTGTACAGCTTTCACATGGGACATGTGTATGTTCTTTATGTACAGTAAGTCTGGTGTAACTTCCCGGATATTTGATGTAAGTTGTAGCTGTGATATACGATTAAACTCTTACACGCCTCTTTCTATGTTACACGTCACTGAACAATTATTTTCTAACACTGGCGAAGCAGACGTAGGTCTATTTAACTTCGCTGCACATGGTGTGATTATTTTAAGAACTGGGTCAATCGATCCAGTTGAGCTATCGAGTTTGTTGCCATCAAGTAATTCATCATACTAGATCTACTTATCGATCAAAGCCGTGGTTAGAGGCAAACTTATTATCGCGATTTATCGCATCACAGCAATACGCATGCGCCAGTTAAATATAGACGCTACACTGAAGTAGTTTATCAGTAATCGACCACAATGTCGGACTCGATAGAATACAATGGCAGTCCTCAGCTTTATGGTTTTCCCGGCAGGACGAAGAGCACGGTGTGGCGAGATTTCGGATTTTACATTGGAGAACACGGAGTGTTGGATAAATCACGAGCGATTTGTAGAATATGCCATACAGCTGTGAAATATTCCGGTAATACGACTAATCTACACACTCATTTAACACGGCATTACAAAGCATCAGGCAACAGTACGTTCAGCCCAAACGTCACTAGTATATCAAACGGCAGGACATCAATTAAAACTGCGCCTAAATGGAGCATTCCGCCAAATTCACCGTCTTTTAAAAATACTGATTGTAGTGCCGAGGACATTAAACCAGTTATCACCGAGGTGTTTTCCAACAGCAGTCGCGTGGAATCGCTTAATACAGCCATCGGTGAGTTTTTAATCGGAAATATGTTGCCCCTGAGCATAGTAGAATCGCCGACATTTTTACAACTGATGGGTACGGCTGACGTTCATTTCAACGTACCAAACAGACGGTATTTCACGGATGATTTTTTATCCCAGAAATATATGTTAATGAAACTTACATTGATTGATCTCATAAAAAATAGCGAAACAGTGGCTCTTACTACTGAAACATGGGAATCTGTGACCGGAAATTCATATGAGACGTATTCCGTGAATCTTGTTCGGGAAGATTGGAATTTCGACACATATGTATTATCTACAGAGCCTGCTTACGACCCAAACCCAGACGCACAGATTAAAAAGACTTTATATAACTGGGATTTACCATCCAAACCGATTGTTGTAACAGAACGTGAAACAGTCGCTGATTGCGCCAGTTCAGACGAATTCTCAGCAATATTGTGTTTGGGAAAAGCAATAAATTCCGCCGGGAATATGGTGACAGAATCTTCAAATACAAAAGAGGTATTTCGCTGCGCTCCCGCGTTGCACAATCAATTTAAGGAACAGAGAAACTACTGTAATGTTCGGGTAAACACTTGTCCGTCGTTAAAATGGATCTATATGTTTGAAATCATACAAGAACTGATTGACAATAAAGACGAAATGGTCCAACTAATGAAAAACAACTCGGATATATCAAACCCCACTGTGTTCTTAGAAAATATTGAAGGTATTTATGCAGTGTTAAAACCACTGAAGTCCGCGGTAGATATGATGTGCGAACAAAGTTATCTTACAGCGTCCATGATATTACCGATTTTGAGAAAACTCGAACTGTCACTAACTCAAAATACTGCGGACACAGAATTTGTTAAGGAGCTGAAAAATGTTGTCTGGACGAAATTATCGCAGAAATACAAAAGTAGAACTGTTCGCGATTTTCTGCTCGTAGCTTCTCTATTGGACCCACGTTTTAAGGATTTGTTATTCGTAAACGCACCGGAACGCCTACACTCCCGGGAAGAGGTATCCATCGTTGCTACAGAGGTCTACCGCAGTTCAAATTTCAAACAGGAAATGGTTTCCAACGAAGATGGCGCGGACTCTTACTCTGTAATTGTTGTAGGGGATGATGATACTGACCCACCAGCTCTTAAAAAGGTAAAACATGAAATACACAATGGAGAGTCAAGTGGTGATTGCAATCCGAAGTCAGAAGATTGGTTAGCGGACGTGGTGGGTACAACAGTGTCGGACCCAAAAGAAACAACGAAAGAAGATGTTGTATTGGCAGAGGTAGATTGCTACGTAACAATGCAACAAACCACCTCATCACCATTTCAGTGGTGGTCACATCGGGAGAAGCTTTTTCCCACACTCTCGCGCGTAGCGAAACGTTACTTGTGTTCACCGGCAACATCACTTCCGGCTGACAGACTTTTCAGTGCTAAATTATGCGATGATGCAATACGGCGCAGCAGCCTACCAGATGATCACTTGAATGAGTACATATTTCTTTACAGCAATTACTTCAAACTCAGAGACTGAAAACAACATGGTAAAACGTCATTCCAATGTGTTCGAATCAGTCGGGAGGGTCACAAACGATCAATACAAAATCGTCGTCAGTACCAAATATATTTTTCAATTTAGATGTAGATGCGCTGACTACAATGTATGTTATGGCTTATTTGTTATAGGGTTTGGGGTATGTACATGTTTATAAAAACAATCTTTTTTATATTGATATGCATTTATAGTATGATTTATGTACGTGCTACAATGTACTTGCATTTTGTGTGTTCGAGTTGTCATTTATTCATTTAAAAACTGAAACTCGGATTACGTATTTCTTATTCAGAAGAGCTGTGACAACGCAAATAAATAGGTAGATTTATTATTTTAAGTTTAATTATTAGTATCATGTTCACAATCTTTTTAATTACCAGGTGTTTTACCAAAAAGTTGGAACATGATCATGTTCACACTTATTGGTAAATCAAAAGTGGAAACATAATACTAGTAGTTCAGATAACTTGGAAATCGAGGCAGATCAGAATTTTTTTTAGCTCAAAACTAATTTCCTATTTCAATTATTGTAATTTTGAACGTTTATTATATACACGAATGCATTTCACGTAAATAAAATGTTTCTGTACACAAATACCTGTTTTTTGTTTGTTATGTCATCGACGCTTCAAATGACCTGAGTTGACGTGCATGTATATTGCTAGAAATTTCATAATATTACCCCATCCGGGCCGTGTATCTTTAGAAAGGTTGAAAGTTGACTAATAAATTATCTTGACATCTATTATTTTTTAATCATATAACTATTTATTTGCAGAATATGACTTAATTGTATTGTTTTAAATATTGAATCTCAAATTAATGCGAAATGGAGTGAAAAAGCTAGATTTGAACTTTTTTGCCCTCTTTAAATCACAGGAGGCTGAAACTATGTCAATAAAATAAAATCTAGTACATGTAAATACGTGTGTCTGTATAATTTTAATTAAATGTTACATATAGTCAACTGATACAGACATATACATATACTAGATTTTATTTTATTGACTTATAGTTTCGAATTCGGCCTCCTGTGCTATAAATGAACCGATGTAGACAATATCAAATTGTATGTTTTAGTTGTCCGACTTCACAAACAAGGAAAATACATTTTTTGTATTTTTAGAAGCTGTAGACCTTACCTAGAACAGAACTTGGCTATATCAACTCATGATTAATCTCTTTCGACGGAAAAAACATCGCACAGACATAGATGAAGTAACTATATTTATTACGTACAATTGGAGGATCGGACCAAATTCATAAAGTCAACCTTGCAGAACCTTGCTTTAGATATATATAGTACGAGTTTTAGATATACATGTATAAAGTCTCATCTGAGGTTGATTTACTGTTTTAAAACATGCCCATCGCCTTCGCCACTATAATTAAACGTGCATCAGAATCAGCAGATTGATTTTGCAAGTGTTCATTAGGGAAGGCTTCAACTACCGATACAAATAATCCTTCACTGAAATTTAAAGGATTTTATTAATAATGTGTATGCCCATCGCCTAACCAGGCGCGGGGTGGGGGACTAGAGTAATTCGTATGGGACACTATTGCTTGCTGCATCAGAGATCAAAGTTGCAAAAGCTTTAACAATATTTTTTTTAATTCCAACCATATGATGTAGCAAGAGTTCCCATAACTCTTGAATTACCTATCTCTGATGTACCCCCCACCCCGCCCCTGGTTAGGCGATGGCCATTTTTTAAACCGCAAGGGTATCAGTAACCCATATTAAACACCAACAATCTCTGGGAGACTTTTACTATTGGCGAATACATGTAGAAATAAATCAACTCAGATGACTATATATCTAAAGTACATATATCTGCAAGGTTGACTTTATGAATTTGGTCCGATCCTCCAATTGTACGTAATAAATATAGTTACTTCACCTATGTCTGTGCGATGTTTTTTCCCATCGAAAGAAATTAATCATGAGTTGATATAGCCTAGTTCTGATCTAGGTAGGTCTACAGCTTCTAAAAGATTGATACAAAAAATATATTTTCCTTAAACTTTCCTTAGCTATTGGCTAGTTAGGTCGTGAAAAAATATTAAGTCGTGCGCATGACATAATTTTTGAAGAAAAATAGTATAAAGTCGTGCGCACGAGATAAAATATTTTTTCCCACATGTCCCTTCCATACTTCCGTATGTATGTGATCCTCAGAGATTTTCTAGAATAATTACGCTGTCAGGCAGTGATTATGACCAGAAGTAGGCTACACTGGTCAGCACTGTCAGGCAATGATCTAGGTCAGAAGTAGACTCCACTGGTCATTTGTAAGAAGTGTATGTATGGCCAGAAGCTACACCAGTCAGGCAATGATCTGGACCAAAAGTAGACTACACTAGTCAGCTCTGTCAGACAATGAGAATCTACTGGTCGGTGGCCAGAAGATACAACAGTCAGGCAGTGATCTGGGCCAAAAGTAGACTACACTAGTCAGTTCTGTCAGACAATGATCTAGGACAGAAGTAGACTATACTGGTCATTTGTAAGAAGTGTATGTATGGCCAGAAACTACACCAGTCAGGCAATGATCTGGGCCAAAAGTAGACTACAATAGTCAGCTATGTCAGACAATGATCTAGGTCAGAAGTAGACTACACTGGTCATTTGTAAGAAGTGTATGTATGGTCAGAAGCTACACCAGTCAGGCAATGATCTGGACCAAAAGTAGACTACACTGGTAATTCGTAAGAAGTGTAGTATAGGACCAGAGGTAGACTATACTAGTGGCGTAGGAAGCAAACCAAAAGTGTGGGGCTAATTTTTTTATGAAAATGTTTTTCCGGTAATTTTTCTTTTCATATGCCTTTTGATTATGCAATAAATATATTCAACAGTGGCGGATTTAGAAAAAAAAAATAAAAGGTGGATGTTTTTAGGCTGGTGACAAAATTATACTTATTGTGATGCAATGCATACATCATGAAAAGAAGACCGAGGATTTAAAGTTTCAGTGGGTGTAAATTTAAAATTCATTCGCCGAGCGGAGCGATGCGCAAAATGTGGGGAAATTTGTTTTTAATTTTCCGACTTTTTACTCCTATTTTATCAACTTAAGGGGCACGCTGTCCCTGCTCACTACGGAAAATTTCAAGTTTTGGATTAATTGTGAGGCAATATTTCATCAGGGGTCGTGTTTTACGCATCTAATAAAAACAATAATTTTTGAAATTTGAAGCCTGTAGAAGCATTTTTTAGTCCAGACGCCTGATCCGTTAGTAAATTACATTGATTACCCTTCTCAAAAGAAGGTTGTGTCAGCAAAAAAGTAACTTAAAATCAGGGAAGAGTTTCGTTCTAGTATCCTCCAGACATTTAATTTTGTCCTCTTAATGTTAATATATCTCTAGCTTCCAGACACAAAATTATTGTTTCCCAGAAATGTTCAATGTTAAAAGCCCAGAGAGTTAATTATTAGTCCCCTGGCTAATAATGTGTTTGTTCCCCAACCTTCGAGGTTGTGTTTTTCCGAAAGCTTATCAAAAATGAAACAAAATGAGACATGTAAGCACTCTGGCAGTTGGGGCTTTAAGAGTTTTGGGTTAAAATCCATAGAAAATTAGCAAAAATTGCTGAAAACTGGAAAACCTAATTTAATCCTTCTTTTGTGGTCTCCTGGATCCACCCTGGCTTTGTCTGTATATTTTAGACATCAAGGACTTGGACTACCGGCTTTGTTTTATGGGTTGTATTTGCCCTACATATCTGTAAAGATATTTTCGTTTGCGTTATTTTTCAGCATGTATGAATATGAGAATTTATTTGTAAACACATTTGCATTGGATCAAAATGTAAACGATAGTCCCCTGTGTTATCATCAGCTGAAGATCTGAAAATTTAATTATCGATGATATCCAATTCTTTACACAGAATGAATGCACGATTTTCACGTGTATGACATTTTTGTACCCCCCCCCCCCCCAAAGGAAAAAAACCAAGACTTTATGTCCCTCTCTATTATGCATTGCATCACAATAAGTATAATTTCATGTCACCAGCATTAAAGCACCCACCTTTAATTAAAATTCTAGATCACTCACTGATGTAAATATTTATTGCATAATCAAAGGGCATATGAAACAATTTTTTACTGGGAAAAACATTTTCACCAAAAAATTGCCCCCCTTTTGATTTACTTCTTACCCCTCTGCGTTAATATTTTATAAAAATTAGTAACTATCCAGTCCTGTAGACCCGTTGTTCCGGATCGCATGCACAGTTTCGTGTTCCGGATCGCATGCACAGTTTCGTGTTCCGGATCGCATGCACAGTTTCGTGTTCCTGATCGCATGCACAGTTTCGTGTTCCTGATCGCATGCACAGTTTCGTGTTCCTGATCGCATGCACAGTTTCGTGCATTACTTTCTGCTATTGTAGTAGTTAATACCTCACCCCCCTTTTAAAAAATCCATGATCCGCCCCTGAATACAGAGTACAAATAAACATTCCAGCGAAATTTTCACTGAGATAAATATATACATGCTTCCTAGAAACGTTGCAATGCTCCTTGAGCACGAATGGATACAGGTGAAAATTAAATAGAGATGTGTACATGTGGGGGAACAAGAAGGACGTAATGTAGTAATAAGATGTTTAAGGTTGTGTCATGTGTTATATTTATCTTATTTTATTCCGTCGTAAAACTGTATTTGTATGTATATAATGATATGAAATATATATGAGATCTAGTAACGATGGGTTAATGTGCAAATCATTTTCCGGTGTTTATTTTCAATTTGACCATTCTCGGTTTCTGTTTTTATTTTCAAGGGCGATAACTCTAATTGTTTTCCTGTTTATGCTGGACAGTGACTGAGTGGGAAACAACAGGTGAATGTGACTATAATGACAAGTGTGTTACCGGTGTATGACATGATGTAGATAAGACTATAGAATTATACATTACAGGTAACTTAATGGAAAACAAATTCCCAGATGGCGATAAGTACGTGAGCGGTTTACACAAGAAAATGAAACGGACTGAGCGAACGGGAGTAACGGGTAAATTGAAAATTAAGGATTGCTGTTGTGGGTGGCGGAATCTTTCTGATTTTGCTTGATAATCATGCCTAGGCAAGCATTTGAAGATATAATCCATCGAGGTTTTATAAATTTTAACAGTTATTTTATGCTTAAGCAGTACACAAAGACTAGACAGTTAAAACATGGAAATTTAGTTCAGAATATGGTTTTGTCTAAGATTGTTGGCAATCACTGAATCAGGTTTCATCACCCCCGACACAAGTGTAGCAAGGTACAAATGCCTTTAAAGCTACAAATTGTATGCAAATTATTAAGACATTTTAAAAGATAATCAGTGATATCTAGCTTTGTATATTGCTATCAAGAAACTAAGTTGGTTGAATTTGAAAAATGCAAGTCTTAATATGAACTATAGTAAAAACATTGCCTGATCCAATCTACATGTAGGACCAAGTAGAAAAGATCTAACCATCTGGTACATCATCCACAGTTAGGAATATAGTGTGGGTCTAAACATCTGGTACATCATCCACAGCTAGGAGTATAGTGTGAGTCTAACCATTTGCTACATCACCCACAGCTAGGGGTATAGTATGAGACTAAACATCTGGTACATCACCCACAGCTTGGAGTATAGTATGAGACTAAACATCTGGTTCATCACCCACAGCTAGGAGTATAGTATGAGACTAAACATCTGGTACATCACCCACAGCTAGGAATATAGTATGAGTCTAAACATCTGCTACATCATCCATAGCTAGGAGTATAGTATGAGTCTAAACATCTGGTACATCACCCACAGCTAGGAGTATAGTATGGGTCTAAACATCTGGTACATCACCCACAGCTAGGAGTATAGTATGAGTCTAAACATCTGGTACATCACCCACAGCTAGGAGTATAGTATGGGTCTAAACATCGGCACATCACCCATAGCTAGGAGTATAGTATGAGCTGGTACATCTTCCACAATTAGGAGTACATGTATAGTATGGATCTAAACATCTGGTACATTACCCATAGCTAGCTAGGAATATAGTATGGGCAGGTACATTTTCCACAGCTATGAGTATTGTATGGGTTTAAACATGGGCCCAAAGTCACCAAATATACTCAGTACACAAGCTCAACCAACTTTTCATGATTTTAGGGTAAAAATATGCAAAATTCATTCTGTGACGGCATCATACAATTGTAAATACAATGTAATGATGAAATTTTTTTTATCATTTGCAAAAAACTTCAGAAATATTAAAAATTTCCTTGAGTACATACTCAGATTTTGAGAACTGTACTCAATGTATTCATTGTTTTTCACAAGAAACTCATAAATGTCATGCAAAAATTTATATGTGAATGATAAAAAATAATAATATGCTTCCTAAACACTCAAACCCAAAAGTTTTACAAATGATTAAATAGTCAGAATAATGAAATAAAAGTTGAATATTGAGTAAATTTGGTGAATTTGGGCCCTGGTACAACATCCACAAGTATGGGTCTAAACATCTTGGTACATCATCCACAGTTGATAATGTCTCCATAGGAGCGAACAAGTCCTTGGCAGACAAACATTTAATTTTTTACGTGTAAATCAATCTTTTAAAAACTGAAATATAATGTTTACTTATCAGTGTATTTAATGTGATCACATTCCAGGCAGATGTGCTGTGATAGGAATTGATGACTCAAGTATGGAAGAAAAAGATGATAACGTTCCTGATGGTTCTGACATGTCTAGTTTCATGAAAAGCATCTTACGAAAGTATGAAGAGATCAGAGGTGAGGTTTAGTGTACAGCAATTTGTCAAAATACATGTATCAGGGACAGTATATTTACCATATCCCAGACCCTACATGTACATGATACATCTAACATGCTACATGTAGAAGAGAGCAGAGGTGAGGCAGTGTTCTAGGATTCCCATCTCCCGTCACCCGTGGCAAGTCAATATTCGAAGCGGGAAAGTCAATTTTCAACCTTGTATTACCCGTGGGCAAGTTAAACAAATAATTAAATAAATACAAGCATGAATTTTTTTTATTATTGACTGTAAATTTGTTTTTCTTGTATGATATAAGTCGGCATTTCAGTATGAATGCGGTCATTACCTGATGTTTCTCTGCTTCGCCGCACTGGGAAATCCCATTACTGCATTTTTAGAACTAAAATAAATATGATCCCTAAGTCATAAAAAATACTTTTATCATCCAATGAAAATTCAGATTTTAATTTTGCCTGTATTGCTCTTCGTTTTCCGATTTCCATCTTGAACAAGGTAAACTATCAAAAGGAAAACTTTGGCGACTTGGAAATAGAGGACAATTTTGAAAAGTAAAGAATAGAAAAAGATCACTTGTATTTAAAACAAGTGTATTTTCTTAATTCAAAATTTCATATCATTATTCAGCCGGAAACATGTATCCATTTAAAACTAAAAACACGATGACTGGAACTTACCTCATTTTGACATGAACATCGAGGCGACGGAATCATCACAACGGTTAGCTTTGTAAATGTATATTAGGCTTACTTTACACTGTAAATTATAATTTTCTTTAATTAAACATTGATAGATCTATTGAAATCTTTCAAAGTATTTAGAAAAACGTACACATGTAAATTTTAATCCGTTTCAGTTTATTGCTATAAATCATTACACTCGGGTGTAATGTATGTAAACAAGTTTCTGGGTGAAAAGTAATTTTAACATTAACATCAGCTGTTTTACAGCTCTGCGTATAGTCGCTCTCTAGCATATTGTTCTTAGGTCTACTGTTTTATTTTTCAGCATGTCATGAGAATCAAAGTAGATACATGTACATCACTTGCTTCATCAATTCATATTTAGAATTTAATTGATATTAAAAGAGCTTTTGAGCAACTCAAAAAAGTTAATTTAATTTGGGAAATAGAGTGCTAGATTTACTAGCCATTTAGGCTATTCAGTTTGACTGCTGTTGGTGCCTTGGGCCCCCTGTTGCTGTTCAACTGAATGATGACCAACTTTCAACAAATCAAAAAAGAATTTGATGTTCTATTGGGGCAGTTTTATGAGCTTTTGAATAGCAAGTAACATATTTATGATGTTAATTAAAAATCAGCCTGCTTGGCAATTAATTACGCTTCTTTCGAGAAGGGCGTTAAAATTCAGAAAATGACGAGCATCAGCTTACAGTATTTTATGATCGGTAGATATTATATACAATACACAACACAGACACAAATCATAAAGTATGCACATGGAAACCTTGGCTTTTTCCATTTGAATTCTTGTAAACTGGTGTTCAATTGTGGTGCGACAATCAGAGTCAAGGAAGACAAACATTAAACAACACTTTACTATAAATATTTTGTAAAGATGTTTTGACATGCATTTCCTTTATATTTTTTCATTTTAAAAGGATTATATGAAATTTCTTTCCTATGACTTTTAATCATTACAAGTTATAACACAATATAAATTCAAAGACCAATTATGCGAAACTTCATGTACAAAATAAGTCAGGGAAAGTTATGTTGGGTTGTGGGAAAGTCATTTTCAAGTATGAACTTTCCCTTGTAAAGTTAAAAATGCAGGAAAATCCTAGAACACTGGGTGAGGTGTAGTGTACAGCAATTTGTCAAAATATCAGGGACTGTATATTTACCATATCCCAGACCTACATGATACATCTAACATGCTACATGTAGAAGAGAGCAGAGGTGAGGTGTAATGTATAGCAATTTGTCACAATATCAGGGACTGTATATTTACCATATCCCAGATCCTACATGATACATCTAACATGCTACATGTAGAAGAGAGCAGAGGTGAGGTGTAATGTATAGCAATTTGTCAAAATATCAGGGACTGTATATTTACCATATCCCAGACCTACATGATACATCTAACATGCTACATGTAAAAGAGATCAGAGGTAAGGTGTAATGTATAGCAATTTGTCACAATATAAGGGACTGTATATTTACCATATCCCAGACCTACATGATACATCTAACATGCTACATGTAAAAGAGATCAGAGGTAAGGTGTAATGTATAGCAATTTGTCACAATATAAGGGACTGTATATTTACCATATCCCAGACCCTACATGATACATCTAACATGCTACATGTAGAAGAGAGCAGAGGTGAGGTGTAATGTATAACAATTTGTCAAAATATCTGGAACAAGGTAATATTTACCATATCCCAGACTGTATACATGATACATGATACATCTAACATGCTACATGTAGAAGAGAGCAGATGTGAGGTGTAATGTATAGCAATTTGTCACAATATAAGGGACTGTATATTTACCATATCCCAGACCCTACATGATACATCTAACATGCTACATGTAGAAGAGAGCAGAGGTGAGGTGTAATGTATAGCAATTTGTCAAAATATCTGGAACAAAATATTTACCATATCCCAGACCCTACATGATACATCTAACATGCTACATGTAGAAGAGAGCAGATGTGAGGTGTAATGTATAGCAATTTGTCACAATATAAGGGACTGTATATTTACCATATCCCAGACCCTACATGGTACATCTAACATGCTACATGTAGAAGAGATCAGAGGTAAGGTATAATGTATAGCAATTTGTCAAAATATCAGGGACTGTATATTTACCATGTCCTGATAATCTAACATGCTACCTAGACTACATGATTTGTAACCAGATAACCATACCTAACATCATACAGATCTAAGTATAGATACACAGATCTAAGTATAGATGAGCACATCTGAGTCAGGGTTTTCCCTAGGATGTTCTTGTAGTGAGTCCCAGGGACCCACAAGAACAAAATTCCTGAGTCTGGGTCCTTTGTTGAATTTGTGAGTCCCCCAAGTCAATGAAATTCAAGAAAATACATGAAAACAAAGGCACACATTTTCAGTCTCAGGTTGAAAAAAAATTACTGAGTTATACTGACAAACTATGTTATTTTTGATTGTTTAATTTTCAGGAAGGAAAATAAGCTTTTAAGACTTCTAGGGAAGTTGAAGATCAGATCAGATCAAGTGTGTTTAATTTTATGCTTCATAAAAAATTACTGAGTTATACTGACAAACCATGTTATTTTTGATTGTTTAATTTTCAGGAAGGAAAGTAAGCTTTTAAGACTTCTAGGGAAGTTAACGATCAGATCAAATCAGATCAAGTGTGTTTAATTTTATGCTTCATATCTAAATTTGGTTGGGTATCATGCACATGGATTTTAATTTGCTTGTGTATCTACATGTATTGATTTTGTAAATGTAAAATATGCAAATATGCAGAGCTCTAATCTGGAGCACTGCCTACTTCTAACTACATGTCAGTTAGCCAGTCACACATGCTGAAAACAGAATCCTATAGTTTTGAGTTTTGTCCGTCTTTCCATCCTTATGCCCTGTCCGGGTCATATCTTTCCTATCTCTTCACCTAAGCTCCGCATATTTGGTACAGGTATACATCTTAAGGAGATGGAGTGTCACATACAAAAATTGTTATTTCTTCATTTATATTTGGCACAGGTACAGTATACATGTACATCTTAAGAGACAGTGTCTTATACAAAATTGGCATGCCTAGCACCATTATGGTACATTTAGCTGCTTTATATAGATCTGTAGTTCTTACAGGTACACCTTTTGTACGTCTCATATGTCACACACCAATATACATGTAGTTTAGTTTTTTATTTATTCTAAAATACTTCTTTTAAAATTGTTTCAGGGAAAGACAAAAATTACAATGGAACTTTATTTTGGGATGCAGTTGTCATCACCACTGCTGACAAAGAGCAGAAGAAAGTGTTCGAGGTGCAGATAGAAAATAAGTCTAAAAGAAAAGAACTGCCAATAAATTTACCTTTCTATGTGGTATCAGATCCACCTGGACCCAAACAAGGTATCATATTACACTGTCACCATCCACATACAGGCTTTTTTTTTATAGTTTCCATGGGGGCGATTATAATCCCCATTCCCAATGCAAAATATAAGGGTATTTTCCTAATTTGATGAAAAGAATTCCCAATGTGGTGTAGATACAGCAACCATTATGAAAAATAAATTAATGTAGAAGAAAATGCAGAAGAGATTCCATTACATCTAGATTTACATGTTTGCACTCCATTTTTCCCAGTCGGACAGAAATTTGAATTTGACCTCTGAATTATGTCATCATTGGTATTTCCCCCAAATGGCTGTACTTACCTTTCTATGTGATTTCAGGTCCTCTCAGATCTATGTGAGGTAGAAAGTGTAAAGATAGATTGTAAATCATATTGTGTATGATTACATCAGTTTAGTTTAACAATGTTTAAGAACAATTTTCCATGTACAAGGGATTTGTCTGGTTACTGTCACGCTATTTGTTCTCAAGTAGATCTAAACGTGTCACTAAATCTGTGTACTATAGTTAATGAGTATAGTCGAGCCGACCTGGCTCAGTCGGTAGCACACTCGACTCTTGATCGTGAAGCTGTTTGTTTGAGTCCAGCCAGTAGATGAGACAGTAAAAACCGAGATCCCATGTCACAGCAGGTGTCGGCATGTTAAAGAACCCTCACTAGTCAATGGCCGTAAGTAGGCCAAAATTTGGTGACGTCTCCATATGAGTGAAAGATTTTTGAGTGGGACATTAAACAACAATAAACAAACAAGTACATGTATAGTCTGTGTCACTTTGAAGATGATTTATGTTCACTTTGCATTTCTTAAAGTCAATTTTGTCTTACTTGTAATCAGCCTTACTACAAATAAAGTTTGTGTTACTTAAAGTAATGTTCATATTTCTGTTTCTAAAATTATATCACTCTTGTTATTAGGTCATGGTTATATGGGTGGTCCAGATTATAGGGACCCTTGGTAAAGACTTTAATTCTTATCAAGATGATGGGCTGTAATCTAATCTGAATCTTTGAAATCTGATGTGAAATTTTCACAATGTATCATACATATAAGTACAGGCACTTGTTTCTATCTACAGGGGTCAAGAATTACAAACTGGGTTTTAAAAAATGTAATTCTCGACCCCCATTGGTATAAACAAAAGCCTGTGAGTATAAGAAACCTTGTGATGTTTTTCAATCATCTTGTGAGTATAAGAAACGTTGTGACGTTTTCCAGTCATCCTGTCAGTATAAGAAACCTTGTGATGTTTTTCAATCATCCTGTGAGTATAAGAAACCTTGTGATGTTTTTCAATCATACAATGTGTGTATGTATATTACCTGATATTTGTCTTGGAGATCTTATATATCATGTTTTTCAATTATACATTATTTACATGTGTATGCTTTTTGTAGGCAATGGTGGATCAACGCTCACAGCCCTCAGCTTCCTTCATGATATTATGGGAGAAGATATGTATACAAAACAAATTCTTCTCATTCATGCTGGTGGACAGAGCAAAAGAATGCCCAGTACCAGTGTTCTAGGAAAGATATTTTCACCAATTCCTTATGGAGAACCTATCTATCAAATGCTGGACCTCAAACTTGCTATGTATATGCCATTTTTGTCAAAGATGCCTTGTGGTGTTTTTTTAGCATGTGCAGATGATATATTGGTTTACAATTTGGGGGATATAAGTGACCCCTATTGGTCTTTCTGCTACAATGGTTTCACTGCACTTGCTCATCCCTCTCCAGTTGCCATAGGAACCAAACATGGGGTGTATGTTGTAGAAAATGAGAACTATGTAGACACAACAAAACTTGTCACAAGCATCAGATGTCTGGAAGTTCTACAGAAACCATCTGCAGAGCAAATGTATAAAAAAGGAGCTGTGCTGAGACGGAAAAATTTGAAATTTCCTGAGGGTATCAAAATCGATGGAAATGTAGCTTACACAGATTCCGCTTTTTTCTTTGGAGTTGATGTCGTAAAACGACTTATTAAATTTCATGCAGAGAACAGCCCTATAACTTGTGAAATTGATGCTTATGGAGACTTTCTTCAAGCCCTTGGTTCTAACTCCACATTAAACTACACTGAAAACATATCCAATGTAACCAAGCCGACCCCTAGCTTAATACCAACTCGGGAGAAGATTTATGATCTTTTAAACGATATGGAAATTAATCTCATCATTCTGAATGCCTCCAAATTTGTACACATAGGCACAACAAAAGAATACATCCACCATTTTTGTTTCGACAGAATATTCCAGGAAGAGATGTCGCTGAAAAAAGATGTGTTTAACGTTTGGACTGAGCCAGATTGTACTGAGGCCAAAACTGCAAAGAGACTGAAAATGTCTGATACTTCTTTAGGATGTGTGATGCACTGTTGTTTGCCATCAGCCAGCTTCATATCGGAAAATTGTGTCCTGGAATACTGTGACTTGGAAGTGCCAGTTCACGTTGGACAAAACACTATTGTTAGTAACTGTTCCATACTAGCATTAGAACTCCAGGAGGAGTTGGAAAAAGTTGAGGTTCCATATAATACATTTCTCCACACTGTTCCCATTAAATCCAAAAGGAAAACCAAATTTGTAACTGTCATTTTTCATATAGAGGACAACCTCAAAAAACAAACACCATACACAGAAATGACAAAACTTCCTTTCCTGGGCTACGATGTAGAAGACTTGATGGAGTATTGTAATATTAAACATGTTAATATTACAGAATCTCAAGGTCAAGTTCAAGGTCAAAGGAGAAGTAGTAAGACAGAGGAGAAAGAGGTAAAGCCAATGGCTAGTCTTTGGGATCTGTGTATTTTCCCAGTGGAAAACTCTATGACCAGTTCATTCTTACTGGCATTGGAGATGTTGAAAGCAGTCACGAAAAAAGATAAAACTTTAGTTGATCTGTCGACCTTTGAACTTGTGTCTATGGAATCTGTTTTAAAGCGAAAAGATGTTAAAACCATGCTCAGTAAAAAAGAACAACTGTTCTCCAAAATATCTAAATCTTAAAACCTCAAAATAGGGGTACCTCCATCTAACAGTACCTTTCATTGTCATACATGCATACTTCCTGTCAGGACAGCAAAAGTCCTGTCAGATCGACTAGAATTTACTGTCCTGTCATGACACCATTATTCCCGTACAGTTTGCTCTTGTTCTAATCTTGTAATCGAGATCTGTGCAGTCATTTTGTTCTCTTCAAATAACTAAGTATTGGTAATTGCTAGTCTGTCAAACTCTGATGATGAACACAAAGGATTCTTAGGAAGATCCAGACAGACTGGCATATCAGACTTACAAAAAATACTATACATGGAATATTGTCATGTAAATTTAACATTGCTGGAGACTGACATGAAGACAATGTCCCCCAAAATGTATTAACCAATGCCAAGAAATGTTTAATTAGTTACTTTTACTCTGATATGTGTGATCACAACTCATCAGCTACATGTGTGGAATTTTTTCCTGGTTGTACAAGTGGGAGTATAATTTTCAAAAAGTTGTACACGTGAGAATGAACCATTGATGTTAAGAAATGTTTTATTAATAACTTGTGAATTAATGAAATTGCTGCTTAAATCATCTGTTATTTATTGTCTCAGATTGACCTTTCACCTATTAATGGCTGTTTGGGTGGGACTATGCTCTCAGTGTTGCTTTGAAAGCAGTAGGGCTCAAGCGATAGTGAGGGCACTATTCCACTTTTCAAAGCAACACTAAGAGAGCATATGGATCACATGGTGCCCGTACAGTACGTAAAGCTGTATTGCACGGCAGTTGGATACAGAAATTCCACTGGAATTACTTTTCTGATCAATTCCATTCATTCAAAATATTTAATGACATCTTTAATATAGCATGCATGTAGCAGTGTTTTGGCATGGGTATACTAAATTCCTCTGTGATATGAATGCTACATAAGAATGAATTTTAAATTTGAGGAAACAATTAAACCAAGAAGGGTCATGTAATGAATACAAAACCACACAATGTCTACCCATATCATCAGACTATGTTAAAGTTCTAACTGATGTAGTTTTTTAAAGGAAAGATAATTCTGTTTAGCAAAATTTCTAATTCTGGTGCTTGGCATGATAGTGATCGGGCTATCTCACTTATAGTATCAATGACATTATCCAATGAAATTCCTTGGATTTATCATGTGATGCATTAATGAATGATATGCCATGTACACATTGTATAGATGTGACTATAATACAGAAAGCTGGGCATCATCAGGTGTGCTATGTAAATTTCAAAGATGAATATTACTGATGTACATGTAAACGCTTCACAAAGATGAATTACTGGTGTACATGTAAACACTTTACAGAGATGAATGTTACTGGTGTACATGTAAATGCTTTACAAAGATGAATTACTGGTGTACATGTAAACACTTTACAGAGATGAATATTACTGGTGTACATGTAAACACTTTACAAAGATGAATATTACTGGTGTACATGTAAACACTTTACAAAGATGAATATTACTGGTGTACATGTAAACACTTTACAAAGATGAATATTACTGGTGTACAATACAGATTATATCGTAATAAATATTAATCATGTTAATCAAGAGAAGAGTATGTGCCATTATATCAAAACATAGAGCACTTACTGACTTACTATGGACAAATAGTCAAGAAAATTTCAGTGGAGAAAATTTAGAATTTTTATTGCTGCATTTAAATGAATTTACAGCATAATACATGTACTGTAAATGGAATGACTAGAATTCAGATAAATTTATTTGTCTAACATGATGAACTTCTTTGTAACAAATTATATACAATTATTCATGAAATACAGTAAAATGTGCTTTAGCGACCACCTGTGTATAAAGACCAATAGTATCATTTGTGAACAAATCAACCTTTATATAAAGATCATCTTTCTATAAAGACTGTTTTTGTTGTGTCCTTAAGGGGGTCTTTATATACAGGTTTCACTGCATCTAAAGATTGTATTAACCTTAGAGGTGTTGTGAACACAATGTTATTCACTTGTTTGTTTTGGGTAAATGATACTTGATAATATTGTTGATGTTTGTGTATCAAATGCATTTAATTTCATAAAGAAAATGATAATGTGATTGTTATTAAATGATATGTATTGGTACAACTTAAACATGGCTCATGTAATATACATACAGGGGCACCTTGTCTCAAAGTTCACAGGACCACCTCTATTACTTTGAGATATCCGGAATTTGAGATAACCAAAATTTTGATTAACATACAGTAATACCTGCTTTAGTGATCACCTGTCTATAAAGACCACCTGGTCATAAAGACTGTTTTTTGCTGTCCCCAATAGTACTATTTGTGTGCAAATCAACCTCTATAGAAAGACCACCTCCCTATGGAGACTGGTTTTGTTGTGTCCCCAAGGACGTCGTAATATAAAAGTTTCACTGTTTATTTATGTATCAATCATAATCACACCAGCTGTTCAACTTTGATTTAACAAAAATTTGGACTCGTCTGATTATGATCACATAATAAGATTCCACTGTAAACAGATTCTAGTGTGGAAGGTGAAAGGTTATATTATGTGGTATGGGGATGGGGGCTATATTTTGAAGCATCAGATCATGTCTTATCATTTTACTATATGGTAGACTCTGTTTGCCTCACAATGTAAGTTAGCCACTTTTTCTCAAAATTTCAACAAGGACAACCCTGAAAATAGAAGTCTTCTGTTAGATCCGAAAACCATCTCGACAGTAGGCAAATATTCACGTCAACCCAAAGCAAGGGCAATATTTGTTTTATTATACCGAAAGGTAATAAAACTTAACAAAACAAACTGACCTTTGTAAGTTCATAACGATTGTAACACATGTGACATAGTGCCTGTCTGTCTGTCTGTTTGTAAACTTTTCACATTTTTTACTTCTCCTCCAAAACCGCTGAAGGGATTTTGATGAAACTTTATAGGAAGTAAGTACTCAAGGTCCTCTACCAAGTTTGTTCATTTTGGCAAGATTGGTCCAGGGTGTGGATCCAGGTTGGGCAAAAGAGGCCCCAGGGGATACCCCTATTTAAAGATCTTCTCTTCCAGAACACTGCATGAATTGAAGAACTAAATGTATCTGAGTGATCTACATGATTAAAGTTTGTTAATTTTGTAAAAATCGGAAAATAAACTTTTTATGTGTTTTTGATGTCATCCTCATTTATTCATCATGATGCATTCACTTAAAAAGTTTTACATGCAATTAGGTAGAGAAACGCTTCCTTAAAAGAATTTTTCTGAAATTTAATATTTTGAATTTTTTTTTTATGTATTTTTTGAAACTGCAAAAAGAAGGAGGGGGCATTTTTTCACACATTTGTTTATCAAAACTGCTGAAGGATAAAGCAAGCAAGTACGGTATCCAAGTTCACCTGACCAATTTATGTTTTTTACCAGATCAAGTCAGAGGTGGATCCAGGGTGGGCA
>BROG01000559.1:0-110000 GCA_030159075.1 Atrina japonica
AACCCTTGAGTACATTTGTTTTTATATTTAGCACCCCACCCAATTATCTAAAATAACGGTATGGTCAGGTGGACGGATAGGTTTTCCATTCATATGATCAACCTAATACAGCACCTTGCTAATAAGAAAAAAATTGCCAATAACTTATTTTTCAATTTCCACGCACTAAAATCCTGAATCATACATTCATGTAGATTAAAAAGGTGCAATTATGTTTTCAATTTATGCCGTAGTTTTGGAGAACATTTTCAAAGAGGGATACTGACATATCCTTGACCAAAACTCCTAGCCGAGACATCGCACATTAGATACTCGGACTCCAAACCGATATATCCTAATCGGATCCTAATGGACATATTGGTTAATATTACTCGGGCTCCAATCTTACATATCTCGGACTAGGTATTTGACCCTTTTCCGACACACCATAAGACTAGATTCTTGGACTCCAATCGGATACACCGCGGAGTAGATACTTGTTTTCCTATCTAGCACATTACGGATTAGATACTTGTTTTCCTATCAATTACATAACAGACTAAATACTTGTTTTTATATCCAACATATAACGGACTAGAGACTTGTTTTCCTATCCAACATATAACGGGCTAGAGACTTGTTTTCCTATCCAAAACATAACGGATTAGATACTTGTTCCTATCCCGCATGTAACACAATTGATATATATATATATATATATATATATATATATATATATATATATATATATATATATATATATATATATATATATATATATATATATATATATATATATATATATATATAAACTTCATATAAACGTGAATTATCTTTTATTATTTCTATAAAATATGTACCATTTATTAACCGTTACCAATAGTTTGTTACTAAACAAGAAATCCAAGTTATGTAATTTCTGATGAAATATTTAGAAAGTAGAAAGAGGTCAATATATATTTTGCAGTGATGTACCATTTACTAACTGTTACCTATACCATTTACTAACCGTTACCAATAGTTCGATATTAAGCAAGAAATCAAACGTATGTAGTTAGAAGGAGGACATTGACGTAGATTCAGAAATGAAACAATATGCAACTAATTCTTATAGATAGACGTAAACACAATTCTTAGGACATCGAAACTGCCCGTTGCTATATACACTTGATGATACGATTGATGGATACGTTTAGACGGATCCTATCCTAACAATGAAGAATGTTCTCGAATGGTGACCGAAATGGACTTTGGGTGATTTCGAAACCAACTAAATTACACAACATTTTGTACCAAGTAAAATTGAAGAAGTACCAATCGATAATCAAAATTCAAGTCCATTGGATGTGTAAATGGTCTCAACAGGAATAACAATTGCGAATCCCATACGGGATAAGACCAGGTGTCCGGAAGGAGTCAGCGTCTTCTGCTGGCATGCCACACCCGTAGCAACCGTTCCATGGAAACCTTTCTAGTCAAATTCGGTGAAAAGGTCAAGTTTGGTGATAAGTTTAAGTTCGGTGAAAAGCACAATTGGTTACAGGGAGTCACTGTCTGTGGCCGTGCTTCAAAATACTATCTTATATTTCTGAGAGTGGGACTTCTTAATGTTTAACAAGATCCCCGTATCGTCAATAAAACTTCTTAAACGACGATTCCAAGCGTTCAACAACGTAACCTTGTGTAAACTTATAAAACATTCATAAGAAGAGCATGATCTGGCATAACGTTTAAGTTAAGAAATGTAAAACGCCATAGGCAGGAGAAGATAGAATATTACTACTTTGAAACGGGAAGTGCGTGATATGGAAATTGAAATCGTTGCGTTTGTCATTAAGGGATTGTAAAGTTGACCGTCCTTTCCAAACGACAGGAGTAAATATAGGTAAGAAGCAGATGTATTGTTCTCTGTCGTCTCATTGATCTCTAGCTCAACAGGATACATCTGGCCGAGGTAATTCTGAAATTCTGAATTATTTATGGACATAACATCGTCGATATACCTGTAAGTAAAACTGAACCGAGATGCTAACTGTTTGTTTCCTTTGAAGAGCAGAGACTGTATAAATTCCGCTTCATATGAATACAAAAAATGTCAGCCAAGAGAGGTGCACAATTGGTACCCATTGGAATGCCAACAATTTGTGTTCCTCCATGACCTAACACTAAACATTTATATCTGCGATTTCCATTTTTGTATACAAAAGAGTTTTGTATAATAGATGTTAATCTGTTTTTCAGTTCTTGATGCGGAATTGTTCTCTAAAGGCTCGACAAATCAAAAGACTTGATGGATGTAATATGTTAGAAGTTTGGAGATTTTAAATGTTCCAACAATTCTTTTGAATTCTTTAGGATTCACATCTGATTGACTCCGCTTCTTGACTAGGCCGTTGTACAGTACTTCTGAAGACCTTGTTTAATATGTGTAAGAAGTTTGGTGAGCAAAATAGATAAAGGCTTGGTGGAGCACTTAGATTACCCCGCAATGAATCGGTGTTTATAGAGATTTTTGTGCATCTTCGGAATCCAATAATATATGGCAATTCAAACTCCGTGTTACTTGTAGGTATTCAAAACGAAGTGAGAACGGATTTATGATTATCTGATATGCCAGAGGTAGAGAAACCGGATAGAGAGTATGTATGGCTTCCAGGAAATGTGTTGAGTCCAAGTTCCTCTTGTAGGATGCTGAAGTAGTATCACCTGCAGACAAATGTGAAGTTGTTAGATGCTTTGTCAGAGGTCGACCAACGATAGCATTGGATATAAGAGGATAGTACATGAAATAACTGGATGTACCGAACATGTGCGCGAGAACTAAACTGAACTTGAACTGTATGAGGACCTGTGTACATGACCAAAACTTGACGTGAGTAAGCTGTGATTTCACATTTATACCTGGTTTTGGTCGACTCCTGTCTTTCTTACTTGTAAAACGTAATTTATATGTATACAAATATATATATACATGTAATTACACAAAGCGTTCACAGTTCCGCATATGCGTGATCATTACCTTATACATCTTTTAAAACTATTTATTTAAAAAAAACGTATATATTGCGTACCCGCTTGTACACACATACGTACGCACATACACACACATTCATATATACACATATACATGCATATACATACACATATATTCCTTGTAAGGCTGAACTTTTAACAAAGTATAACACACCAGTTTATAAACACATATCATGCTATATAATAATTTATACAATATCATATAACATACTCTAGACAGAACTTGTTTGTGTTTTCATGAGACTGTCAAATGTGGTGATAGAAAAAACAATACACCACTAAACTAAGTACGTGTATGAGTACAAAATAAGTCATATTCGTAATGTATGACCAGTACCATTTCTTATATCGTTTATTGTACTGGAATTAACAGAATTGTCCCCAACTTCCGATTTCGCAGAGTGATATTCGAGAAAAAAATGTCTAGATCATTTTTAGCTGACAGATTGATAGGCACTTCATAAATGAGTAGTTCTATTCGAAATTAAACCCGTCTTACATTACAGTTCGAGAAAAAAGCATGAATAAAAAGAGGGCATGAAGTATATAAAATGTAAAATGGATGGGTCAAAAAATGAAAATATAGGTCAACAGACCACATATCAAAATGTACACACTCCGCTTAATCCACCGGGAACATTAACCTGTTGTACTTAAAAGCTGTGCACAAAAAAGAAAGAAATTTCATAACATATATACATAAAAATAAAGTTATTCATCTTATTAAGATCAGTAAATAATACAATGTGCACCGCCTTTCTCACAAATAGGAAAGGAATAAGTCAGATACCAAGAGTACATGATGTGATACAATTGTGATTCAGTATAGAGCAAATATAGTCCGTACGTGACAACACTGACCAGAGATATACGTGCTTGCTTTGCGTAACACAAACAAAATTTATTTCCATGCACGAGTGATAATGAATCATACAGGGTGTAACGGCAAGGAAAATGAACAGCTGAGATCGAAAGTGAAATCGATAGAAAACCGAGCTAGTACTAGGTCAAAGATTGACACGTGACTGGTTGTGCCAAAATATTGACAGTTCACGCACGACCAATAAGAAGCAACGATACAAATGTAAACACTAAAACACACGTGTCAGTCGAGTTACGATTCTTCAGTGTCCATCTCAGCGAAGATGTCATTTGGTTTGGTCGGTATAACATACTCTGGACAGATCTTGTTTTTAATTTTGATGAGATCGTCTAATGTGGTAATGAGGTGTTTTTTTCCCAACATGGTCCACTAAGAAGATTTTCCCGTCCCATATAAAACTTGATTGAGCTTTGCCACTTCTGACAAGTTGCCTGGCATGGTAACCAATTTATTACGAGTTTTTGTGAGATCTTGGCTGATGTAAACGTCTTTTCTCCCTGGCATTTTTTGTAAGTTTTTACTTTTTCTCAGCAATTTGTGCCCTGTGGTATAATTCGAGCTATGATTGGCATTGGTGGGGGACCAACACGGTGAGTAACAGAGAGGTCAGATGGGACCAGTTGGACGTCTAGTTCCTTGGCGATGTCAAGAACCACTTTATCAGTGTTCGATTCTGCGACCCCAAATAAACGGACGCAACTCCGCCTACTATACATTTCTTATTCATTTACTCTTTGATTTAGCTTTTTGTTTTCATTTGCCAATTGTGTACAACAGTTAATTAGTGAAGCACATTTTGCATCCACATTCTTTTCAACCTCAAGTAACATCATTGTTTTGACAGCTATAGCGATGCGGAGGATATCTTCATCGCATAGGCGAGGAGCAGTAGGAGTCGTCATATGTCGGGGTGGGGGATGGATTTCCAGACGATATGGGGGTAGATGCCCGTGGTAATTGCGTCGTCTGGTCTAGTCCTCCAGGTGTGGGACCATGGATGATCCCCATATTTGCTAGTACGATATTTGGATCTAATGTACCGCCCCTCGCTACACCAATGGATGATTCCATACTTGTAGTTGATGTGTGAGAGTGCTCTTTTGTTTTCTTTTTACTGATGTGAACTATTGATGAATTATTTAAAGATGAAGATGACGTTTGTTTTGAGTATTGGTTTTACCATTCATAATATATAGCAGTGATAAAATTCACTGCTTCTTTGGATTTTATTACTTAGTAAGTACAGATCAGTAGGTTGGTAGATATGCCATTGTAAAAGATAATTTTCCTTACCGGTATGCTTTAAATCCAACTACATATATATTATATTAGAATTTTCAAAATTGAAAATTTTAAAATTCATTATAACAGTATTTAATGAATTTTAAAATTTTCAATTTTGAAAATTCTAATATAACATATACAAGACTCCACCACTCATAATGTCCATAAAACTTTCATTTATCCTCAGCGTTGCAATTCCACCAAAACACATGGGTTTTGAGCAATATTTTTACATTTTTCTTGGGTGCATTAGAATTTGCGACTGGTCTTATTCGACGCATGCGCATTAAACGTATACTATTTTTTTATATCAGTAAAGCATTCGATAGGTTGTGGCATTGGGGATTATTATTTGAATTTGAGCAATTCGGGATTCAGGGGGATTTACTGCTTTGTTCAAAAAGTTATCTTTCAAATAGAAAACAAAAAGTAGTCCTAAATGGAAAGGAATCTACACCCAGTGAAAAATTAAAGCTGGAGTTCCCCAAGGCTCAATCGTAAGCCCTTTATTATTTTTAATATTCATTAATGACATTATTAATGAAATTCAATGTACAATTAAGCTACCTGCAGATGATACCTCACTATATATAACATTTGATAATCCACAAATTGCTGCCTTTAAACTCAATAACGATCTAGAGAAAATTAACAAGTGGTCTAAACAATGGCTTGTCAAGTTCAATCCTTCAAAAACTGAAACTTTATTAATTACTAGAAAACAAAACACAGCAAAAGTCACGCCTACTCTATTTTTCAATCAAGTTCGTATCCAGGAAGTAACTAAACATAAACATTTGAGAATGATTATAAATAATAAATGTCACTGAGGGAAACACATTTACCATATTATCGAGAAAGCTACATCCAAACTGAATATTCTTCGTAGTCTTAAATTTGAACTAGATCGTGAAACTTTCAAATATATGTATTTTTCATTTATACGCCCAATTTTCGAATGCGGTGATATTATATTTGATAACTGTCCTGACTTCTATATAAACAGGTTAGAACAAATTAACATCGAAGCAGCCCGAATAGTTACTGGGGCTACTAAACTTGCAAGTTATAGATTATTATATAAGGAGTGTGGGTTGGAAATACTAGAAACGCGTAGGGTAAAACATAAACGTATACAATTTTATAAAATTAAAAATTTTCTAACACCAGAATACTTACTTGAGCTACTCCCGCATCAGCTAGAGAATATACATCAACATCACATAAGAAACGCAAGTAACTATATTATACCACAGTGTAAGACTGCCTTTTTTCGTAATAGTTTTATACCGACAACCATAGATCTATGTAGTAACTTCCCAATTTACATTAGACAATCACCAACATTAAATGCTTTTAAGCATCATCTTTATTTAAAAAATATTGTAGAAAATCCTTTTTGTACCTGTGGAAGAATTGAATCAACTAGGCACTTTTTATTAAACTGTCCTAAATATACAAATCAGAGAAACGATTTAGAAAATTCATTAAATTTCCTGCTATCATCAAAAATACTTTTATATGGAGATAAAGAGCGAAGTTACGACTTCAACAATAATAATTTTTATAAAAGAACAGAACTACATTATTAATAAAAAACGGTTCTAATACCTTAGTACTTACTAAATATTGTTACTTTTCATCCCTGACCTAATTTAAGGAAATAGTCATCTATAATTACCCCATCAAATCCCCTACACAAATATATTTACGAATACTTTTCAATAGAAAGAATCATCTTTCAAATGACTAATCTCTTGTGCGGAGTTGTGGGTCCTTGCACGCTATTTCAATGACCGACAACTCTGTGACAGTGATTGTCAAGCAACCAGCATTAAATCTGGAGACTTACGCATGCACCTTTCATTTTCATGTTATTACATTTTTGTTCACAGTGTTCATTTTTTTTCTTTTTCATTATTGTTAAAGCTATATACCTCTATTATTCATATACATTGTATTTCATTTTAAGATTAAATTTACCCCTAAATCAATTCTGTTTTGAATCATCTATAGTGTATATTGACTGCGATCAGTGTATAGGGAGCTGGATTTATACAAGCGGTCCGCCTGTTTCCAAATCCCTGATTTCTTATTGTATAATAGTCTTGTTTGCGACTACTCTGTTTCACTAAGTGAAATGTTGAGTTGCCTTTTCGTTGGCGGTTGTTGAGACGTCTGTATCAATTGTGACGAGGATACACTCCTCACGTGTTTCATTGGACTTGGCTGTGGACTCACGGCGGGTGTGACCGGTCGACAGGGGATGCTTACTCCTCCATGGCACCTGATCCCACCTCTTGGTTTCCAGAGGTCCGTGTTTGTCCATTTTTACCGGATTTGTATATATGTCCTGGACATTCTATTGATTTATGCTTTGGTATCTGAGGTTTTTAGAGCCGGCCTGGCTCAGTCGGTAGCGCGCTCGACTCTGGATCGTAAGGTCGTGAGTTCGAGTCCCGCCGGCGACAGGTTGGTTTCCTGTCTTTCGGATGAGACAGTAAAAGCTGGAGGTCCCGTGTCACAGTAGGTGTTGGCACGTTAAAGAACCCTACTGCTCAATGGCCGTAAGTGCCAAAATTTGAAGCCCTTCACCGGCATTTGGTGACGTCTCCATATGAGTGAAATATTCTCGAGTGGGACGTTAAACAACAATAAACAAACAAACAAACAAACAAACTGAGGTTTTTATATTCTTATTGTAATTGTATGTATTATAAACTTCTCTATGCGCGTGTATGCAATATATAAGAACCTTGGCCACTATTAAGGCAGTACATTCCGTTCTCCTTAACACACGTGTCTTTGTGTATGTAACATATTTTCACTTAAAGAGCATCCTGAGTGAAAATGAAATTTTCTGTATTTATAGAACTCATCGTTCTAAGAATATCATCGAAAAATCGATCAAAATCGCTGCACGCGTTTCGAGATATTAGCGAGAAACTGCAAAACTCGCCTCTATGAACGGCTCAAGTAGCCAGAAAGAGGCAGAGCATCACAGTGAGGACTCCGGTTGCGAAGTACGTGCTTCACTTTAGACTTAGTATCAGCAGTGCCTCAAGTGTGGACGGCAATTAATACACTTGCTGGTTTATTGAACATATGGGAATACATATGTGTGTACAATAATGTAGGGATAATTGGTTTAAACTGTTGCAGTCATGATCAATCAATAAAACGAGATAAATTTGTAACATTAATTTTCTGCTCAAGCAGCGATATTGTACATAAAGAAATATAGCTTTTTCATTATTTATGAATTTTTGCTTACCCTGTGTAAAACAACATAATTGACATCCATGAGAAGAAACAATCAAAGTATAAATTTTGCGGAATTAGTTTGTTTTTACAATTTAATTCCGCAAATTCAACTCCCGTAAATATGGCATTGTGCTTTTGGCAGAGCAAACGAAGCACATATATAATGGGTATTGAGAATAACATCTTCTGTAATGAAAATGGAAATTTAACGAAAATACGGTTCTAATAAACAAGAGTTATTTTTCTCAGGTTCTTGTTTTTATTCACCGTTGGTTAAAGATTACGTGTAATGTATATAAATAACTTTGTCTCTCTTAAAATACCGGACGGAAACATAATGTTAAAAATTAACTTTAACGTATTAGTCGCCCTACTATATCAAAAGTAAGTTAAAGCGGTATGAGCTGTCGTCAGCGCAAATTTTTACATGTAGAATTTTATTTTATGCAATATTTTATCGCATAGTATCACAAACCGATCACCTGATGGTTAAAAGAACAATTACAATAAACTCGTCAAACGTAGCCCGTTGTATCCGTTCCAATGAATCTGCAATCATTCTGGCCATTGCTATATAACTTTGGAAGAAGCTTTAAGAAGATTACCGATTGTTAAGGAAGCACATAGCGAGTGTGCATGTTTTTTTTTTCTATGTAAGATAATTTTTCAAATTTCTCAGTATCGAAAGAATATTTAATCAACCCACATAATTAAAGTTACGATACAATTTTTGTTCTTATTTTTCGAGTTGATATAAAGTAGACATATATTCTATTGTCTGACAAACTAAGTTTACGGGTTTAAATAAAAATAAATGTGGGTAATTTGGTGTTCAGAAATATTTTGAATTGTATTCAAATGGTTTTGTGTTTATAAGACAATTTCAAAACTTTTTCCGTCGCTGACAGCTCATATTACTTTAAAATACAGTATTTACACATGCACATTGTATTTTACAATATTATCAATTGAAATTAACTTGAATTAAATAACATTTTCATTACGTGCGATATAGAAAGATGCATTTCTGGAACGCATACGGGACTAACACTACATTTAATCATCTCGGAAAGTTAAAATTTTAGTTGGGTTTTAAAATGGAAGCTGCACTACATTTTCAGTCCCCTATTATTTACAAACAAAGCAATAGACGGATGTGGAATTTTAATTCTTCTTATTTCTATATTTGCATTCCGTCTGAGACACATGGCTTATATGACTCTAATGATATTCAGTATTTTATTTCTTAAAACAACATCAAAATAAATATTCATACGATTAATTTATCAATCAAAAATCACTTTTTTCGTCATCGTATCTATTATGATAATTTAATCTATCATCAGTATTTATTTATTTATTTATTTATTTATTTATTTATTCATTCACCTTTTTATTAATATCTCGCTTTACATGGATTATATAACATAGACTTCTTTGAAATACATTCATCAAAAATCGTATGTAGCTTTATACCGAGTCGGAAGGGATTAAGTAACCCACCCGCTGAGAATCGCGGCGCGTTACATGACATCGCAATATACTGGAAGGTATTAAGTCAGCGGCTGTTTTGAGGATTAAAAATAGTATATATCACAGGCGGCCGTTGTATTTCATATCATCATGAGATGCAATGTAGTAAAATGTGTATTTCAAATTTATACATTACGTCTGCGTAAACAGTAGTTCCCAACCTGCATGAATTCAAACTGCCTGTTTCATATGTAATACATGGATATGAGAGAGAGAGAGAGAGAGAGGGGAGAGAGAGAGAGAGTCTATGAATCATGTAAATATATAAAACTTACCATTTTCTGATGTAGTGTTGAGCGAGTTCAGGATAGATCTACATTATAAGCATGTACACCAATACTTTATTCCAGTCTTCAGTGTCAGTCTCATTTGTAAATCCTACACGTAAAAAGTAAAATAGTTTTTAAAAAATGAACTGTAGAGCGTATCGATAAATATACATGTATATATATATATTAGTTTTATCTGTAAAACTCTTACCATTTCCATTAAATACAAAGACAAATAATATTCTCTGTACAGTCATACAAAATGTACCCCCAGTAATCAAATACATGTAAAATGACTTGTTCACTCATATAACCCCCCACCCCCCAAAAATAAAATACATGTTGACAGTCTTGTACACACATATAAAATGCGCCAAAAATACATTTAAAATTTCTGTATATCCATATAAAATATACCCCACCAGTAGTGAAAGAAATGGTGTAAAAAGTCCTATATAATCATTTTAATATAACATCCCAACCCCGTAGTCAAATGCATGTAAATGTCCTGTTTAAACATACAAAATGTAATAGAAATAAAGTTCATGGAAAAAATCCTAGCACCAATATGAACTACAACTCCTCCTAAAATTTGACAAAGCAATACTTTCTGTTTATTTAGGTCTTCGCGACCTTAACCTTTGTCAAAACGATTCTGACATACTTCTCAACAACATTAATATATACCATGGTGTTCAAAAGGTTAATGGATTTTAGGTTATTTAGCTATTTGTATAACATATGTGTTCTTTGTTACTGAATTACCTTGTAGTGATTCATTTACCAATACAATGCGTTTCTTTTATTGATATTACAATTGTTGGATTTTCCTGGGCCTATTTCAGGTATTGTTACAGGACCCTTCCCAAAGCAAATATGATTTGTTTTTATTTCAAAAAATATGCCTTAATTCCCAATATGGAATTTCAAAATAGAGCATAAAGAATTTTCAAACAAATGCCCCAAATTAAGCTTTTCTCTTTTAATAAAGAAGTAGCATATTTCCCAATACCCGGACCCAGAATTTTGCAGTTAAGATAATCCCTGATTATTAACGAAATCTGTAAGTCATCTGATCACTGGTCCATGAATAGAATTTAAAGCAGTAGCAAGTTTTGTCCTTTTTTTACCCATAGCAATTTACATATATACTTGTGCATGTATATGTATTTGTTATTGAATCCCTTTGATTTTAGTACAGCCCATGTGGAATAATTTTCAGGGAAAGAAAATCAACTGGTTGGGATATACTAATTATCTCAAGTAGAAAAAAAATCCAAAATTGTATTTCAGTAAAAATGTTGCACATTTCCCCATTTGCCTGACCCTGGACCAAAACGTTTGGAGGTAGAGTAATAACCTATTATTAACAAAATTAGAAAGACACATAATTATCGGTCCATGATAAGAACTTTCAAGCAGTAAAGTAAAGTAAAAATTCTGTTCTTTTTACCAAATAGCAATTTACATGTATACATGTACATGTATTTGTGGGTGAAAGCCTTTGATTTTAGTATAGTCCATATGGCATAATTTTTCAGGGAAAAAATCAACTTGTTGGGACATAGAAATTATTTCACTTGAAATCACCACGAAAAAACAATGTTTCAATAAAAACAAAATCAAATTCATCTGAACTTAGCACTTGCTTTCATTCATTGGTATAAATAAATTGGCTTATAATTCCAAACACATCATCAAAGGTAAGCGAGACATAGGTATTGCTTTTCTCACAGCATCAAACTTTACATTTAGCTGCAATGTTAGGGTTTGGTTATCAGCTGCTTGCTGTTCAATTTATATTAGTGCTAGTTTGCTGATATTTGGCCCGAATATTTCTGGTGAACTGGTGTTGATGTAGTGTAGTTACATTTGGAATATCAGTTTTTATTTTTAATATATTTTAACATTATGTACTTTTGCAAAGAATTGATGTTTTAATCTCCAATGTTAATTTTTGTTACAGGCTTGCTGTTCAGTTGATATTAGGGCTAACTTGGATGTTACTGGGGTGCTCTATCATTGATGTGCAGATTTAACCTAATTTAATATGTTTTGACAGTTTGAGAAACTACCATTAAAAATTATTATTTCTATTGGTTTTTATCTTATTTCTAAACAAAATGTTGGTCTTACTAGTGTCACAAGTCCCGTTGCTTTCAGAAAAAAATTGATTAGGTCTATATTTTATACCAATAATCCAAATTGCTTTCTTTGGGGCCACCTATGTTACAAAGTGTAACGTCTCAATCATTTTCATCCGGAAAATAGTCCGGTGGGGATTTCTTATCTTATGAAATAGGTTCATGTTTTCGGTATCCATACTAGCTGTACAACGATGCAAGAAACTATGTAGGCTAAAACTGTTTTTGAGAAAATTATGTATGTTGTTTCCTCATGATTGTTCAACACTGGATGCATGGTAAGTTGCTAATCAATATACATTGCATGTTAATGTACAGGACTCTGATTCCTGTCAATAGAGATGGGACGTGGGTGCATGGGCATGGTAGGGTTCCTGACAGGTTACGTAGTATTGTTTTTGCATCGAATATAGGTTATACAATTACGTCATTTACGGTATTACATTTATCAGAATTCAAACAGGAATTCTCCTAGAATATATAAAATATATTCAGAAATATCTAAGGAATTAATTGAAAACTTAAAATAAAACTATTAAAATTAATTATAATAATTTAAATTATTCATTATTACATGGTAATTAGATAATGGATGTCTTAATAAGACAGTATGAATCGTCAGCATTACAGGTTGGATAAGTAAAATACTTAGATTGACTTGATAAATATTTAATTGGCAAATTTATGTGATATACTTACAACTTTTTACCTATTATAAAATGTGTCATTTTCTCAGACTCTTTGTCTTGTTTAAAATTGATTGAAAGTGTAAACCCTTCTAATAACATAACTTTCGAATTAATAGAGACAGTGCATTATTTAACATCTTTAGGTACAAGAATTGTATTCTGTTAGATTCCTGGCGACATTGGCATAAAAGGAAATGCCAAAGCTGATGAAGTTGATGAATGAGTAATGAACAATTTAAAGTCTGAAAATAAAATTCTTTTCACAGATCTTACACCATCTATTACAGATTACATAACGACAACGTTGTATCAACATTGGGATCTGCAACTGAAAATAAATTACATGAAATAAGTACAAAATTTGTCAATAATCTACCAGTCGTCACTAGTAATAGAAAAGGTGAGGTTACTTTGACCAGACTTAGTATTGGGCACAGCAACCTTATACATAAATATTTATTTTTAAGTGTGGGTCTAAACTGACAATCAAAGAGATTTTAACACAATGTACTGATTTTAAAGTTACTCGTGAGAAATATTAGTCCGAGACAGATCTTTATAATGTGTTTAATAATGTTGCTGGTGACGTCATTTTAGCATATCTGAAAGACACAGTTTATATTAAAATATCTAAAAAGTCTTTTATTAATAACTTATATACATAATTTCTTTTTCAAAACTTTTAGTATTGAAAAGTTTTATAAGCAGATTGTGCTCACTCTATTTCTACGTTGAAAAATAATCTATGCGTCGCCACGATATAACTGAAATACTGTTGAAAGTGCCACAAAACAATAACTAACAGATCTATATGATTTATAAATGAGACTGACACTGAAGACTGAAATAAAGTATTGGTGTACTTGTTAATAATGTAGATGTATTCTGGACTCGCTGAAGTCATCACTACATCAGGAAATGGTTTTATATAATATTTACATGATTCATAGAAGTATATAAAATATGAAATAGGAAGCTTGAATCCATGACATTTGGGTACGGCGTAATAATATAAATGTATAATGTAATGTGATGTAATGTATAAATGTAACGTAATGTATAAATTTTGAAATACATATTTCCACTAGATTGCATCTCATGATGAAATGAACTACACGTGTTACTAATTGGATGTAAAATTGAAGTTTGTACATTCACGATATTGATTTTTTTAGGGTATCCAACTACTTTAGGCTGCAGAAATGTCATCACATGTATGTAAGGCATAAGCGGGTTTATATGGTGGCTGGTTTTTTATTTCGGGGCGAAACGATGACAGAACGAAAAGACGAAAATTAACATTTTGTTTTTTTTTTCGGGGCTAAAAGACGAAAACACGACAAAACGAAAAGATTCAGGCGAAAGGACGACAAAATAACCCTGAAATTAGCGACTTACTTTTGTCGTCTTTTCGCCTGGTGTTTTATCGTCATTCAATAAATTTGCGACTTCATTGTCGTATTTTCGACCCACAAATTTGAGACCATAAAATGTCGTCTTTTCGCCCCGCCAATATAGAAAAATATACCGAACAAAACGGATATTTCAGAAAGAAAACAAATGAATGTTATTAGAATATTTGAGTCAGAAATGATAAAAGATTTATTTTAATTATTTATGGGTAAATTAAAGTTTTAAATTTGTTCATTACTTTAAAATCTACCAGATTCCGATAGCTAAAATAATAATATTAAAAAATTAAAATTGTTTTTTTCTGAGAAGTTAATATACTTTTCTGTTCGATTATACATGTCACCGTAATAAAAATCAGTGACAGTAAACAATAAAATAAAGATTAAGCTTTGTATATATGATTAAAGAATGACTATCCTTTGCCAAAAAAGCTGTCTTATTATTGAATATCACTTCAAATATTTTTTCCTGTATATGTAGTTGTCACCAGAATTGCAATAAATTTTGACCTATTTTGTGGATAACACCGATGTAGAAAAAAGTGACTTTATAGCTCAATTATTATGCACTGAGTCGACTTATATAAAAAGGACACCACCCTGGGTTAGGTCACTTTATAGCTCAATTGTTTTAGACTAGACTTACTCATAAAAATGACAACACCTTGAGGTAGTTTAATATATAGCTTAATTATTACGGATAGTCCGTTTTTATACGTCGGCTCAGTGGTAATAATTAAGCTATATAGTGGCTTACCTCAGGGTCGTGCCCTTTTTTCTGAAAGTGGGCGCAGTCCGTAATAATTATACTGTACAGTGGCCTACTTCAGGGTCTTGCCCTTTTTTCTAAAAGTGGGCGCAGTCCGTAATAATTAAGCTATATAGTGACCTACTCCAGGGTGGTGTCCTTTTTTCTTTAAGTCGGTGTAGTCCGTAATAATTGAGTTATAGAGTGACCTACCCGACGGTGATGTCCTTTTGTCTGTTAGTCGGTGTAGTCCGTAGTAATTCAAATATCATGTGACCTACCCCAGGGTTGTGCCTTTTTATTTAAGTCAGTCTATTCAGTAAATTTGAGTTATAAAGTGACCCACCACAGGGTGGTGTTCTTTTTCTATAAGTCAATCTTATCCCTAATAATTAAGCTATACGTTGCCTTTCCCAGGGTGGTGTCCTTTTTTATAAGTTTGCTCAGTCCGTAATAACTGAGCTGTAACATGACCTACCACAGGGTGGTTCCTTTTTACGAGTTGATGGAACATCAACACAGTTATATTATGGTAAGTTGTTTATTGGGAACAAGTCAAAGGATATTTTTCAATATGGGGTTAATAATACATTATATTGACGCAAAATTACACATGTATGTGCATTTCAGCAACATAAACTCAACTTCAAGATTGAAATTTCCAAATTACACTTAAATTCGTATATTTTTGCTTTTTAAAATCACGAAAATATAGTAACAATTCGCTGAAAATATAGGTCTTCAAGACTTGTTGAAATATATGCTATTTAAGGTCAATTCGGCGTCCTTTATGAATTTTAAGATATTATAAATTTACTTTAGACTGTTACTTTTCAATTCTTTTTACCATTGTACCACTATGATAGAATTGACATTGATAGCGACAGACTGGACTGTTAACAATTTTTCCTCACGGTCAATATGCAGATGAGTTTTGGTCATGCTTCCGTTACTGTGCATTGGCAAGATATGTCTGTGAAGTTGGATATAGAAGTTGCGTCATTGCTCATTCAAGTGATCTTAACTGATGAGAAACTCGCAACAGCCTTTGAAGTTGAGAAAATGTTTTACATGTACAGGTATTGACCTAGAGATTAAGGCTACTGAAAGGAAGTATGGCGTAAGGGTATAATACTGCCCTGCCGCATAGAAATTTAATATCGATGAAACGATGTTTATAAGCACAAGCTTTTATAATCATATCGCTGATCTATGTAGTTTGTTACATAATAAAAAAGCCATCAGTACTCACGTTAGGCCAAATGTCTGACTTGATTTTTAGTTACTTTTTGTAAAATGTAAAATCTATAATTTGGAGGGGCGAAAATGACCAGACGAAAAGACGACATTTTAAGGTCGCAAATTTGGGGGCTAAAAGACGAAATGACGACAATTTATTTCGACATAGCACAAATCAGTCACCATAGCTTCAAAAGTACGACAAATATGTATACCAAAGAACTGCTGTCAGTGACAATAACATAGTTCACCTTTAAAAATCTTCTTCTCATGAACCAATCATAAGATGACTTGAAATTGTGTCTGCATAATTGATAAGTCAATATCTAAAACGTTTGCAAACAAAATTGAAATCTGCATACTTTAATTTTGTTAAATCGATGTGTCATCCAATTATGGTGCTGGTTTTTAAAATTGCTTTAAGTAAAAAAAAAATTCATTTTGCTATACTTTGTTTTCCAAAACATCAGAAACTTCAGAGAATGTTAAAAATTAAACGAATTCTCTATGATAGGTATAATCTCTCTCTCTCTCTTTCTCTCTCTCTCTCTCTCGCTCTCTGTCTGTTACCCTGATGAATTCACTTCTATATTTCCTTCTTGTAGGATAGCTGTTATATATCGGGAAATGTGAGTTGTGTATGTACAATATTCATAGTAGTTTGTAACACATTATTTTGTAATAAGAAATGTCAAATTGAACATATAAATACCAATACAATTATCGAAAAGAATATTAAAATGTACATAAATCTGTTTGAGATTGCCAGTTTTGATCAATTGTGTAGGATGGGCAAGCTGTAATAATGTGAATACTGTTTGTATATCCCCGGCGAGTAAAATTACAATATATTATAAATGGATCAAAACTCGCAACAGTCTTTGAAGTTTAGAAAATGTTTTACATGTACATGTATTCACCTAGAGATTAAGGCTACTGATAGTAAGTATAGCGTTAGGGTATAATACTGCCTTGTCGCATAGAAATTGAATATAGATGAAACGATGTTTATAAGCACAAGCTTTTATAATCATATCCTTGATCTATGTGGTTTGTTACATAATGAGTAAGCCATCAGTACTCACGTTAGGCCAAATGTCTGACCTGATTTTTAGTTGCTTTTTGTAAAATCTAAATTTACCGAATTAAAAAGTATTCATTATACTGAGTGTATTATACCTCATTAAAACGTACGATTGCCATCAACCCGTATCAGTACTTTCAGTACTTTGATTTTATAAGTCAGCTCAGTCCGTAATACCTGAGTAGAAAACAAGAAGTACCTATCAACACGAGAAAGGCAAGCCCATCAAATCACGGCGAACCAGATGCGCAAATGGTCTCAACATGAAGAAAAATTGCGAATCTCAAACGGGACAGGATCAGGTGTCAGGAAGGAGTCAGCTTTCCCTGCTGGCATGCCACACCCGTATGTTCCATGGAAACGTTTTTAGTTTGATTAATGGGTAAATACAGTGAAAACATCAAGTTTGGCGAAAAGTTCAAGTTCGGTGAAAAACACGACTGGGGAAAGGGAGACACCGTGCTCCAGAATACTATCTAATATTACTGAGAGGGGGACTTCATATTGCTTAAAAAAGATCCCGAATCGACCATAAACTTTCTTAAACGACGATTTCAAGTGTTCAACAAAGTAACCTTGTGTAAGAAGTTTATTGGCCAGTCGTTTCGCTCTCAGATTAAAACATTCATTAGAAGAGCATGCCCTGACATAACGTATACGTTGTGAAATGAAAACACCATTGACATGAGATGATTGAAATTTACTAAATAGAAATATGAAGTTCGTGATATGGAAATTGAAATCGTCGCGTTTGACATAAATGGAGGTATGAAATTGACCGTCCTTTCCAATCTACAGGGGTTAATCTAGGTAATAAACAGTTGCGATGCTCTCTGTCGGCTCATTGATCTCTAGCTCAACAGGATATATCTGACCGAGACAATCATGTAACTTTGAATCATTTATGGACAGGACTCTGTCGATATACCTGTCAGTAAAATTGAATAGAGGTGCTAAATGTTTATTTCCTCTTGAGAGCAGAGACTGTTAATATGAATACAAATATAAAACATCTCAGATACCAAGGTATAAATCTTTTAGGACCTCTGGAAACCAAGAGGTGGGATCAGGTGCCATGGAGGAGTAAGCATCCCCTGTCGACCGGTCACACGCCCGCCGTGAGTCCACAGTCAAGGCCAAATGAAAAACGGGAGGAACGAATCCTCGTCACAATTGGCACAGACGTCTCAACAATCGCCAACGAAAATGCAACTCAACATTTCACCCAGTGAAACAGAGTAATTGCAATCAAGACTATTATACCGACCGTTGAATTTGCGGAAAGTTCACATCAAACGCGGTTTTCGATATCTCTGTGTCAATAATTTGTAAATGAGTACTTTACATCTGTATATGAAATTTTCATATGTTGAACACGCCCTGGAATATCTTATCATTTGTGAAATATAAACTGCATATGCGAATGACTGTGGGATGTTACTACTTAAATGTGGAACATTTACGATGGGAAAGACAAAATCGTCGCGTTTGTCGTATAGATTAGTTGCCAATTTCCCGTCTGTGTCTAAAGTAAGTAGAATGTCAAAGTATGAAGCGTGTGTGCTTGATTCTGTTGAATGTCAGCCAAAGACGTGCACAATTGGTACCCATCGGTATGCCGACAATTTGTTGGAAAACTTCCCACAAAAACCACGAATATGTTGTCTACCAAAAACACCAGCATCTTGATAATATCATTTTCAGTGTACTTGTTATTGGAATCTGTGTTCTTTCACAAAATAAGGTCCCTCATGACCTACCACTAAATATTTATAGCTGCGATTTCCATTATTGTATATATTAGTGTTTTGTATAACATATTTTAATCTGTTTATGAATTTTTGATGAGGAATTGTTGTCGTAAAACGATGCTTGTAATATCTTTGAAATGTTGAAACTAAATGTTTAATCGATACTTTTAAATTCTTAAGGATCCACATTTGATTGAATCCACTTCTTGAGTAAGCCGTTGTAAAGTTATTTTGAAGACCTTGTTTAACATGTGTAAGGGGATTGGTGAGTAAAGTAGATAAAAGCTTCGTGGAACAGTTATATGACCCCGCATTGAATCGGTGTTTATAGGGATTTTTGTGCATCTTCTGAATCCAGTAAATGTATGAAAATTCAAGCTCCGCGTCACTTGTGGGTATTACACACGCAGTGAGAACGGATTTATGATTATCTAATATTTCAGAGGTAGAGAAATCGGTGAGGGTTTCCAGGAAGTGTGTTAAGTCCAAGTTCCTCTTGTAGAATGCTAAAGTAGTATCGCCTTCAGACAAATGTTAAGTTGTTTGATGTTTTGTCACGAGGGACGATGATAAGATTTTCGTGGAGACGGGGAAGTTATCTGACAACATCGGGTTCACCAAAAATTGAATCGTGTTTTGTGTTTAATGTTTAAGTCGTCGGATTCTTTGTCTAAAAACATAACCGGTCGACTTAATCCACTCTGAAAGAGTATCAAGTTTTATCATTTTCTTTTTTAGCCAACCATATGACGTACTCTTCACATGCGTCCATATTAATTTCAAAATTTTGGTACAATGTAAACGAGACAGGTTCTCTATATTTTGGGCCTTTGCATAAATGATCTCAGTTTTCCGTTAGGCACAATGTTGAGATCACCTGTAACAAAATGACCAGGTACATTTATGTTTGCGTGGGCGATGTTTAAATCCGGTTGGATAGCTGTCGTCTATTGATGTTAATCAAACTGTGAACACGAGTTTCCGTTATTTCATCATATTTCAGCATCAACAATAATGTTATGTTAGCATGAAATTGATTTTGTAATTTTCAGTTATATAGCTAAATACGAAAACTGTAAATTGAAATCGGGGGAATTAATTTTAATGCAATCAACTGCATAATGTATACAATATAATTGGTATTATATATCTATGTGTTAGCGAGAGAACGAGAGTTAGATAGAGACGGATTTAGTTATTTTGCATGTGCGTGTTGAAATACTGTATAAAATTATTATATATCTACAAACAATTATGAATCGTGACGAATGAAACTGTTTGCTTACATTGGTCAGTTTTGCATTTTGCTGTCATGATTTGTAAATGTGGCAGATCAAATTATGTGGTATACAAGTCTGTATAGAAAGGTCAAGTATTTCAACGGATATTCATCTTTGATACATATCCGATCGAGAATGAGAGAGAGAGAGAGAGAGAGAGAGAGAGACTATTATATTTCATCCAATTTTCTGTGCTATCTCTAGTGTCGGAATTTTGTTTTCGCTTGATTTCGACGGGGATGTAGTCTCTTGAAAGGTTTTGAAGATTGATATTTTTCCTACTCTATTCAAATGTACTCGCAAAATGATGCATGTATCGTGGGACATTATAAAATCAAGTTGCTTATTTTCCAGCGATCTAGAAACTAACGAAATCACAGAAACAAGCATGTGATCGTTTTACCTAACGTATAGGCATGGGCGGCGAATTTCACCAAACTTAGTTATTTAGACGTTCCTACCGCCAGTTTTACTTATATAAGTAGTAATGTCCCTTAATGAATTTCATATTAAGTTTATGTGTTTGACCCTTCAAAATCTACACACCACTGGTTTTAAACAAAAGAAAAGAGTATACCATACAGATATCCAAGAGTGCATGGGTTTAAACGACCCGAAATCTTGGAGCGTGCTCAACAGACGGTCATTTCATATTTACTGTGTGATAAGTCGTTTTCAGAAAAATTCGTGATTGAAGTTAAATTTAACATACCGGATACCGATGGGTATAATGACCTTGTTTACAAACAAACAGTAATGAATCAATAATATTTGATTACCTTTGCAGTGGTAGTGTTTGGATCGTCTTTATCTATTTTTACTAGGATGTATTCTTATATTTACTGCGGTAAAGTAGGGATTAGCAACAAATGATTTCCCAAATGTTCATGTTTGCGCTTTTTTCTAACAATTACTATTTTGATATCTATGTCTATATCTAGATCTAGTGGGTTGGTTAAAAACGTTAAAATCAGAAGCGTGAATATCAATATGTGTATTCAATATGTAATATACTTGACCACTAGTAAGCCATTGATTTCCGTTCATTTAAATTTTAAACTATTCAAAAGCTAAGATAGTCATCTTTTTACAGTGGTTACACTTAGACGCTTTTGGCTATGCATTAAGGTTTATTATTTGATCATGTATGATACCCTTTTCCCTTTAGAAAATCTTATTTTAAATTGGAGCTCAACTGATAAAGTCTGATTGACAGAAACGATCGTCATAACTTTGGTATTATGTTAAAGATATTCTTAACACCTTTTCCCAAACTTTCCCACTTAAAAACTGCCTCGCGATTCTATTTGATTAAGGTGATTGGAACACTAGATCTTCCCTTTTCTTCTGAATACTACAACTTTACTATGAATGGGTTGTCAATATAGGAAATGATCGGAATCTTTTCAGCTTATGATTGCACAATTTCTTGACAGCGCATTTCAGTAATCTTGAATCTTGGTAGCTTTAAGATGAAAGTCCATCAGTTCTCCACAGGAGATGTACATTACATCCATGATCATAATTGTATAGATCAAGAAGACATATAGGCAAAAAAAAGATAACTCACACTATTTCTCATACGGCGGCAGTAAAAACAATTAACTTAATTCAGGGCGTGGGGAACAGTTATAGATGATTCGTCTGATTATATCATTTACATATTACATTGGTGCAGCAAATAACATTTTAAACAATTTAGACATATCGCAATACGCTTAAAGGACATTAGACTACCAGTAAGATTTTACATCAGTTATTTTTAAACGAGATGTTTTTGAAAGTTAAATCTAAAATATACGCATATATACATAACTACACACATAGGGATACGTTGTTGAACGCTTGAAATTGTCATTAATGGCATCACATCCGGGTCACTAGATGGATATATGGCTTTCCTTAACGTTAGGCAAGCGGACTCGACACGGTTTGTTATCGATTTCTGGGTGATGCATTATGTTATAATCTGTTGTTAACTACAACCACCAGAGCCTTAACGAAACGCGCAGCATTGTTTAGATTTCCAAAACTATTAAAAAAACTTTGGGAAAAAATAGACATCAAGTGGAAGATATGTCCACCGCTTTACATGTAGGCCTAGTACGTTATGTAGTGCCGGTTTAATGTAGAAAAGTGACCAGCATAGAAATAAAAACTAAATGGGGTCATTATTCTACGTAAAAATCATATCTAGACACTTGTAGATAATTTATAAATCCCTTTAGAAAATGACCCGGATTTCGGGTTGATTCTCAGCGGATTTAGAAAAGTGCAGAAAGAAGGTTATAGGCCTACATGAATTATTAGAATTAAGAAAATTGTCAATTTTTTATTAGTGTCCACAAAACGACAGAAAAAATAGGAGACATTTGGGAGAACAAAATAATGCAATTTAATGCAATACAGGTATTTTACAGACGTGTTACAAAAAGTACAAAATTAATCTTGTAAAATCTTTAAATCTTTGAATCTTTGGCACTTAGATCTACTGATTAATATGCTATAAAAACAAAACTTTTGACATTGATGAAAATGGTTGAAAATAGATGTTTATGTTTAACTTTACATTTAAGAGTATCAAAAGACTTAACTTTTCATGTAAACGGTACCTATTCCTTACGGTAGCAATTTAAACTTAATCCCACTAGTTATGAATATATATATTCAACATTCTTTGTAAGTACTTTTCTCGCCACACTGTGTAGGTGTTAATTTTCTGACGGCATCTGCGTCATATTTTCCATTTAGATCCAATGTTAATTTTTTGTTAGAAGCTTGCTGTTCAGTTAGCAATGGCACTAGCTTGGTGCTATCTGGGTGTACGTCTATAGGTCGAACAAAAAACCGTTTAATGCAAAGTAATGGTAAAGCATGCGTGTATGAAATAGGGAGAGATGATGTTTTTCATCAGGACCCTTACCGCCGTTCCTATTTGAAAAACACCATTTGGATCGCCGCCAGAGTTGGGGTTGATTAATGGTCGTAAAAATAAATATATGCATATGCTGGTGACATAACGCATTTTGCAGAAGCCCGTTGGTGACTGATATATAAGGCCTTTCCAAGTCTTTTTGTTTAGCACCCACCATTTTATTAAAAACCTATCTTTCTATCAACTCTCTATCAGGAAAACACAAAACGACAGAAAATACACGAAATCTGACGAGAACAAATGCAATTTTGTGTACATCCACATATTGTCCTAATGTGTTACTAATATAAAAACCTCAGATACCAAAGCATAAATCAATAGAATGTCCAGGACATATATACAAATCCGGTAAAAATGGACAAACACGGACCTCTGGAAACCAAGAGGTGGGATCAGGTGCCATGGAGGAGTAAGCATCCCCTGTCGACCGGTCACACCCGCCGTGAGTCCACAGTCAAGTCCAATGAAACACGTGAGGAGTATATCCTCGTCACAATTGGTACAGACGTCTCAACAACCGCCAACGAAAAGGCAACTCAACATTTCACTTAGTGAAACAGAGTAGTCGCAAACAAGACTATTATACCGACCGTAAAACTTGCGGAACGTTGACATTAAACGCGGTTTTCGATATCCCTGTGTCAATAATTTGTCAGTGAGTAGTTTACCTCTGTATATGAAATCTTCAAATGTTGTGCACGCCCTGGCATATCGGATCATTTGTGAAATATAAACTCCATATGCGGGTGACTGAGGGATATTACTACTTAAATGTGGAAAATTTACGATGGGAAAGCCGAAATCGTCGCGTTTATCGTATAGCTTCGTTGCTAATTTCCCGTCTGTGTTTATATTAATTAAAATGTCTAAGTATGAAGCGTGTGTGCTTGGTTCTGTTGTATCTTTAATTTATAGTTCGCTGGGATATATCGCATTGACATATGTATGAAAATTGTCATTATTAATTGACAAAACATCGTCGATATATCTAAATGTCAAATTAAAGGACACCGCTAACTTTTTCTTCTTTTGATTAAGCAGTTTCTGAATGAAGTTTCCTTCGTATGAATAAAGGAACAGGTCGGCCAATAAAGGAGCACAATTGGTTCCCATAGGAATGCCGACAGTTTGTTGAAAGACCACGTCTCCGAACATTACAAATATATTGTCTATTAGAAATTCAAGCATGTTTTTAATATCAAATTCAGTATATTTATGTGTAGAATCAGAGTGGTGTTTGACGAAATAAGTATCCTGATAGCCAATCACTAGATATTTAAATTTTCGGGTACCACCTTTAGTGAAAAAGCAGTTGTCTATGATGCTGAAAAGTATTTCTTTTTAATTTTTAATGTGGAATAGTAGTGTAAAGAGTAGAGAAGTCATAAGTTTTGATACTGTGAATTCGAGAAAAATTGTGTGCCTTCAAATTTTCTAAAAGCTGTTTAGAATTTTTAAGTATCCACATCTGATTTACACCGCTTCTGGAATAAGCAACTGTACAGTATTGTTGAAGTTTCTCCTTAACGGCTGTCAATATCTTGGTAAGGAGTAAAGATAAAGGTTTGGTAGAACATTTGCTGGATCCTGCTATGCATCCTGCTTATATGGGGTTTTATGAAGTTTAGGTAACCAATATAAATATGGTAGCTCGAAATCGGTATCCGTTGTAGGTATATCAAATGAGCGTAATACGGATACGTGATTTTGAAGGATCTCGTCCTTTGAAAGTGAGCTACGTGTGTATGTAGGATTACCAGAATTCGTATTAAACCCAAGTTCTTCTAATAAACAATTATAGTAATGTGCCTTAGAAATAAAAACTATATTATTTGAGGCTTTGTCTGCTGGTACCAGTACATATTGGTCATGTAACTTATCCAGTTCAGTTACTACTTCTGGATCATTAAATACAGAGGGATAACGTGTTTTCATAGTCCCTTTAACTAAACAAAACAAAACGAACAAAAAATTGTTATAAAATGCATATATTTGGTTGATACTATATAAATAACCAATGAAATGTAAGTTTTCACAATAATATAAATGAATCTTGTTGTTTATCTTTTCAAACGTTTAATTTTCATATTCCAAATTGTTTACCTAGTTGTTTGTTTTTTTTTCTGTTTTTTATCTCAAAACCTATCTATCAGCGTAAAATAAAGAGAGGAAAAACTCGAAATGGTCTAATGTAGTGACGAGTATGAATTGGTATTGAATTGAATGTGTTATATGGTAACAGTCTAGATACCTTGGTAACATATGAATCATGATTTATCTGGCGACACCAAATAACTTATCTGGCGGCACCGTTTCCCATGCCACATGACAGCAGCCAGATGTATGACAATCCCCCTTTCATGTTTCGTAGGGGTCTAACATTACCGTTTTATTATTATCTTCTTTAATTATCGTTTTTTAAACTCAACATTTTATAAAAATTATAAATTTGAATTGGTGATTTGCTTTAAAAAATATTTGGTTTAGTATGTGAAAAAGTCCAGAAAAAGGGTTTCCAGTATGACGTTTCGGTCATAATGTCACTTCGTCCATAGTCCTGACGCTTAGGTCATACCTTATAAGGACATTTAAAAGTCAAATATTTTCTGAATCCCTCCATGCCTTGTTCTTTTTCTTATAATATTTGGGTTTGCTGAAACACAATTTATTTTTAAGTAAATAATTAGTCAATCTAATGTTCATTTGAAAAAAAAACGAGTGACAAGGTGATAATTGTAAAAACAAGATTGAACATTTTGAGATGCAAGCCCTGGGCCATGGTGATGTTGTGTCTGGAAGCTAGAGAATACATTATCTTCTAAATTGGATAATTTCAAAATGTATCTCGGTAGCAAAGTGCCGAATCCCCTAGCCGTCGCTGAATTTCATTTCGATTTCAGGTAAGTATTTTTGCAGAATTAGCCCTCTTTTGAAAAGTATAATCAATGTAATTATAGCGGATTGCCAGGCGTATTTTCGCGTCTGGACGTAGAAAAGTGTATCTACAGGCTTCAAAATTCATTTTTTATTTCTAAAAGCTACGTGACTTCTGACCTCCTTACTACACTAGACGCGACAGTTAAAATAACACAGCGTTAATCATTAGCCGTTTGTTTGTTTATATCCAGAAGAGAAAGCCACGTCGGATCTCGGATAATCGCCATATATATATTGGTACCTCTTCATTATATATTAAAGGCCAACGACCATGACCCATATAACAAAGTTTTAAAAACTCAAACGTTGAAAATGACACAGCTTTCGGGAAACCTCACAAGTTATTTATAATAAATCGATTGAATTATCTTTGCTCATGTCAGCGGTATTCGGTAAAGATCGCCAAATCTCGGATCGTTTGATGTAAATATAGTGGATACCGCCATTACTTAGTAGCATTAAAACACTGTAACACAAACTAATGTATTTGAGACGCAGCATTTGGATGTAAGATTGCATTGGTGGAGAGAGTGCAGAGGGGTTTATTCTTTATAAATGCATTCAAGTCTTTTCTGATTTATACTTTGGTATCTGAGATTTTTATATTCTGTCTGATACGTGACATTATAGATTATTACAACACCTAAACCTCTTCGAGGGAGAGATGAGGAAACCTCAATCCGAGTACACAATATTTTTTTCTGCCCACGACGAGGCTTTTCGAGTCAGGGATAAACATAATTTTATGCATGATGATTGCGATTTCGCCATCCCTCCCTTAAAGTGATAATTGACTTTTTCTCACACGTTGAAATAGTATATTACAGTGAGACTGCACCCATCTTTGTGTACATACAGACGTCAACAAATGTTAAGAAAGTAGTGACTGAAGGGTGAGATAAGTTGTTCTCCGACATCTAAATTCGCAGATAAATCAGTCAATTGCATCTTTTTCACTTGCAAACCAATCGTCACACTACAGAAATGGTAAGACGTCATGCAGCACCATTGACTAAGTCATTCAACATAATGTCCGTTTGAGACTAATCATGTACTTCAAGGTGTAATCTATTGCTTAAATAACACATACGAATCGGTATGCTGAACTAATAATGTAAAAAATATCAAAACATAATATTCAAAAAAGACTTTATCTGATTTACACTGCTTCTTGGATGGGCAGTTGTACAGAGTTTCTGAAGTTTCTCATTTACCGACGTAATTATTTTGGTAAGGAAAGCTGAAAAAGTTTGCTGGAGTGAATACTATATGTACCCTAGAATATATCATTATTTGTGTGTTTATAGGTTATAGAATGTGTATTTAGAGGTTATTTGACAATTATTTTTGAAGAACATGTTTATTACATCGAGTGAGAAAGATGAATACATATTTAACACGAGTGCTTATTATAAACGATCTATTAAGCAAATATATTTCTTAACATTTGATCCGGTTCCAAAGTGTATAAGATGTAAATGAATGAATGCAAATTAAAAACCATTGCTAAGACCATTAGATAATGTCAATATAATTAAATTCAATCTATACTGGAAGTATTTTAGTCACTTTGTAAATTGATACCAAGTTCTCATCTCGGAATGTTTCCGGTTCGAGTCCCGGTTTCTTAAGATACCAAAGACCCGGCACATGAAATGAACGTCACGTATCTGTCGGGTGCGACTTAAATGTTGAGGTATCGTGTCAGAAAGGCATAAAAAGAGATAAATGTTTTTTATATTTCAAATATTTTATCAAACACTTTAATTGGCATTTAACAAAGCATACAAATAAAATACACTTGCGATATATTGAACATTATCAAAAACCAGACAGTTTTAAAGGCATACAAGCTGTCAACATGGATATTTCATTTGTATAATTTTCAAACAAATGAAATGTTTTTGAAAATTCTGGGTTTGATAAGTTTTGTTATAATGTCGTATTTGTGAAGAGACATCGACTTTTAATAGTCTGACGTGGATGACAAGAATATCAGTCGTCGACGTATCTCATTCATTCTAGGTAATATATGCATGATATGTCAACATTTTCTATGGCAATATATCTGTTTAGCCTTTTTAATCATAGTATTAGTCTAATCGCTGGATATTTTTCTCATCAAAATAACTTGTTTGCCTTCAACCATGAAACGCACAAGGCTTTACACTATAAAACATGTTTAACACTTTCAACCACACAGACGATAATAGACTGGTTTTAAACAATGGAAAGAGCATACCACTCAGATATTCAGGGGTGAAAGGGTTAAACAAACAATAAACACATGTATTACATTTTTATAGTGAAATATAAGGATTTATCAGTTAAATAAAATTAATATTTTTAATTTTTGAAACATTATTTCTTTATCCATAATAAATGCAAACTGCAGTATTATCTACCAGCCATTCAAAATCTTTTCAAATTTTGTGATTTATTTTTCCCATTTCATTAGAGTTATCTCCTTTGGGCAATATCTAAATACAAATAACATTTTGTAACGAAAAACATCAATTTATCCAACCATGTAGTTTTCAGAGCAATACGACCACTCGTATATCTGCAGGCGTCTGCAGTCGTATTTTAGTATGACCCGTCTTCTGCTAGCAGTGGTAGTATCACAAAGCACGTCATTCTGTTTTATTTTGATTGAGTGAGAAAGTAGTTTATTGAATAACTATTGCAAACTAAGCTGTGTATGAAAATCTCAATTTTTTTTTCTTTAAGTAGCCTTAAGGCCCAATGATAATAACGGTACATCGCTAAGCCTTCACATGCTGTTACCAGCCATAGTGTTAGTGGAAACATGACAAATGGACCGATTCCTAGATCTACATGCTATCGAGGCATTACCAGGCCTTATTCTCGGGTAATTGCACAGTCAATGCACCCGTTTGGCTAACATCACCCTCAGGCTTCATGGCATCACAAAACCAACGCCACACTACTCTACCGTGCAACTCAGTATGACTCTAAAACATCTAGTAAATTAACAAGCATAACCAAGAAACCATATAAGAGGTTGACCTTTTCATCTAGGTTAACAATACACTTGTATACATCTAACGGCTTTGCTCAGTTTTTGTTTTCTTTTGTTTTCTTTTTTTCTTTTTCACTTCAAAAGTTTTTTCTTATTAATGCACCAGCATTTTGTCGTGTATAAATTAAAAATTGATGTTTGTAAAGGACATGGAATATCCTATGAATTGCTATTTTAAATGGTCTTGTGTCTAGTATGTTAATAATTCTGGTATTTTAAAATTTATTAGCCTATATCGCCCCCATATAAATGTACCATTTTCTTAGCAGCAGAGTGATGGATTTCAATCAAAAAGTAAAGTACCTGTAGACCCCGACGAACGACAGGTAACGCATCGTGACTGGAAAAATGTAATAAATAGTGTATTTGTCACAGTTTTAATAGAATGTGCATTACATTTTGTGAGGGAGACGGATATATATTTAACACTCATATGACGCAATCGTTTCAAATAAGTATTCTTCCACCCCACACACTATTAAAAACACTTGGCAAATATCATCTATTTATTTGGTACAATGTGCAAATTGCGTAAATGTTAGTATAAACAGGGAAATAATACAGACACGCATAGCTGAGTAGCAGTTTTTTCCGTTTCCACAATTAAAATTTCATCAAAGCACATAAGAAAAATGCGCAAATATTTGAATATTCGTGCTGTAGGCGGAGGTTTAGACATATACTTAAAATTACATTTAACGTGATAGATAATTGGCAACCAGTATATATAAGAATATAAATATTATAAACATAATACCAAAGTTATAATGCTCAAGACGATATCGTTTCTGTCAATTACACTTCATCAGTTGAGTTTCAATTTGAAAAGTATGCGTTTTTTCTAAAGATAATGTGGTATCATACAAGGCCAAATGATATATATAAAAGTATAGCCGAAATCCGTCTAAGAGTAACCACTGTACAAAAATGACTATCTTAGCTTTAGAAAATTATAATCTACCTAAGCACGTTCTTAACGTTCAAAACTATTATGACTGAAATAAACAATTTAACATCGCATAACCAATTGTGCTCCTTTATAGGCTGACCTGTTCCTTTATTCATATGAAGCAGACTTCATTCAGAAACTGCTGAATCAAAAATGAAAAAGTTAGCGGAGTCCTTTAATTTAACATTTAGAAATATCGATGACGTTTTGTCTATTAATAATAACAATTTTCATATATATGTCAATGCGATATATCCCAGCGAACTAGACATTAAATATACAACAGAATCAATCACACACGCTTCGTACTTAGACATTTTACTAACTATAGACAAAGACGGGAAATTAAGAATTAAACTATACGACAAACGCGACGATTTCGGTTTTCCCATTGTTAATTTTCCACATTTAAGTAGTAATATCCAACAATCACCCGGATATGGAGTTTATATTTTACAAATTATCAGATATGCCAGGGCGTGTTCAACATGTGAACATTTCATATGCAGAGGTAAACTACTCACTGACAAATTATTGACACAGGGATATCGAAATCCGTGTTTGATGTTATAGTTCGCAAATTTTACGGTCGGTATAATAGCCTATTTGCGACTACTCCGTTTCACTAAGTGAAAGGTTGAATTACCTGTTCGATGGCTGTTGTTGAGATGCCTGTACTAATTATGACGATTGTTTGTTCCTCGCATATTTCATTTTAATTTGACTGTGGACGCACGGCGGGTGTGGCCAGTCGACAGGGGATGCTTACTCCTCCATGGCACCTGTTCCCACCTCTTGATTTCAAAATGTCCGTGTTTTTTTTACCATATTTGCACCTATATCCTGGACATCCTAATGATTTATACCTTGGTATCTGAGACTTTTTATATTCCTAATCATTCATTCCATTCTCTGGTAGCAATAATGCAAAATCGTCATATTCTATCAAAATGTAGCTTTGAAGTAAGTTTTGGCTGTTCCTAAAGATACACATATTTTGTGAAAAACAACAATCAAAGGACATGCAAAAATCGTACATATTTTAATCACACTAGATGGAGGGAAATAATTTCCGACAAATACATGAATTTGAATTTTAGATAGTGATTTACTACGCCACACTCAACAATATTTTAGTCATATGGTGACTGCTAGTTTACAATGTACCCAGGAAGAGATAACTGGTCTTCCACAAGTAAACTGGCAATCTTTCACACAAATACCAGCTCACCTCAAACATGCGCTGACCAGAAGTGAGAGATTTCATGATTCATAACACGATGCTCTAACCATTGGACTGCTGAGGCCCAGCAAAAACATTAAAAAGAAGCATCAGCCTTGTCATCACCCAAATGCTTTGAACGAAACGGAAACGTATGATTGGGAATGACAATTTAGAAAAGACCACATACTATGACGATATGAGCAATACACAAATCACAGGTAAACGTTTTCTACACTTCATATAAAAGTAAAAGTAAAATAAGTAGTGAACAATCTGTGAAAAGTGAAAATTTCTTACGGGGTTGTAAAACAACAATCAAACGGAACAAGATCACAATTACATTACTGAGTTTACTTACCATACGTCTTTTTGGTAACTGTAGCGTAAATTGAACATCGGGATACTAATCATAGTATCACAAAAGCGAATAAAATGACATTTTGCTGCAGGAAACATTTTTCGAAAGAATACCTGAAAATGTAAAATACAGCAGGAAATACATGTATAAATAAAATGTTACACAGATTAACTCATGTTATATGCTGTTTGTACTTCTCTTTCTGCAGACATTTTGTAGTTTGCAACAACAGTGCAGTTTTAATTCCATAGTGTTTCACAATAATATTCTCCCTTCTTGTATTTTACTTTCCTTCTCTCTTTCTTTGTCTCTGATAGATACAGAATGATACTCTTTATTTACACCATGTATTTCACTTCAACCTCGCAAATAAATGGAAATAAACGTTTCCAGCAGTAATCTCTCCATTTACCAGATTTACTAGCTGCTGCTGCGAAATCTGCATTGGAAATAGATGAATCTGGACAATTCACATCATTGTCGTTGGGCTGTTCGAAGTTCCATAACGCGTGTGTCAGTTTGTTTCCGTTTACCCACATAAATTCCGACTCACTCTGTACATCCGTTAAACCTATCCATGCTCGTGTATGGTCCATATCTGCAAAATGAGTTGGCATTGTAGGACATTCTGTTAAGAGTCTATTGTACGTTTTATATATCAACCGCTTGCTGCGTCATATCTATGGATATAGATTTTGACTCATTCCCAGGTGAAATGTCCGGTTTGAGTACTCAAACACGCCTATAGTATATTAAACTATGCCTTTAAGAATAAAGAGCGATCAAAAATACTTTTTATGTTTCTATTTAACTTTTAAGTATACATAGCTTCTCTCTTTTCCGCTAGTATATATACCACGAGTATTGCTTTTTTCCTAGAAGTACGGTCCTCCCTTGGTTACTACTATGACATTAGCTTATAGCGGCTTTTTAGCAAATTATCACACAATTAGTAGCAAATATGTTATATACCTAAAATATCTAAAATACGTAAATGAATTAAATTAATACCTTTGTTCTCAATTTACCAACAGCTGAAAGCTGGCTTAGGAAAACATTGGAATACATTCCAAGTCTAGCAGTCTATGGGTCCTTGACTGGAATATCTCAAATTCCATACTCACTCTTTTAACCGACACATCCTTTAATTGATACTCAGTCTTCAAACCACCATATTTCTTACCAGATACCACGACAGACATACCAAACACAAGACAGACACCTCCAAGTTCATTTGCTTAGGCTCCTTACCGATATATCTCAGGATACTTACACCAGACACTTCTGAGAATATATAATTCGGTAGCTCAAATTGACACACATCCCAAACTGGATTTTAAACCCATTACCGACACATATACATACTAAAATATGTGTCTTTGTAAAAGAGAAGAGGTTTCCATCGCCGAAATGTACGAGCATCGGGCTTCAGAACCATAAAGTTTCTTATTTTTGGTCAATGTAGGCTCAAGCCATGCTGAAAACTAAGCTGATTTAGAGTAAAGGTTTGCGAAAGGCCAGTTTTTTTTTTATTCCTGGGTGTCTTGTAACCGGTTTCTCTTTAAAAAAATCTGACCGCCGGCATATAACAATAAATTTTGAGTGTGGTGGAAAACAGTATTCAAATAATTAAAAGGACCAGTCAGAATATTGACTATGGAGAATTGAACTTGAACTAAGAGTTTGAATTTACCTATTCACTTGAATACAATTGGATGGTGAAACTTACCATCAGAATCAATAACTTCTTTAATACTTTGCACTTTCTCTATCGTGTCCATGGAAACCAAGTTTCCATTTTCATTCATGCAGTAATCACTCGCATTATACCAATTAAGTGTAAGCAAAGGCATGGGCTTATAACACATATTTGTTCGGTTATCCAGTGTGTACGAAGTGTCCATGCAAAAAGCTTAAATATAAATGAATAAGAACATTTATAAAAAGTAAATAAAATAGTTACTGCTATAAAAATAATTACACCTAAATAAAGTAAAATATTGTATATATACTTAAGTCGAGTGTTTTTCATTGGTAATTAAAGTAAAATTTAAATACATGTAGTATTGTGTTGTAAATAGCACATGACTTACTATGTAAGCATATTTCTGAAAGTGGTATCATAAACATTTTTCAGTTCGATATGTTGTATATTATCAAAAAAGTAAATAAAAGTTTACCTACCGATTTGCATACAAACTGTTACTCCGGAAGTCAATTCGACACACTTTTCATTCACTTTACATATTTTAGAAGAACAAGCTCCGGCAATATCCTACAATGTATAGATTGATGGTGGTGAAATAGTTGGGACAGAATCGCTACAGAGTTTAAGAAAAAGGAGGATATATATATATATATATATATATATATATATATATATATATATATATATATATATATATATATATATATATATATATATATATATATATATCTGTTTGTGTGTGTGTGTGTGTGTGTGTGTGTGTGTGTGTGTGTGTGTGTGTGTGTGTGTGTGTGTGTGAAGAGAGTTCTTTTACATGCCACGTATGCCGTGACACAAAACTTCATCTGAAAAAAAGAAAAAACTTCCATGTGGTATGCCGTGAGTTTGGCGAAGGAACAGTCACTTCTATTTTGAAAAAGTAATCAGAATATTATTGGTTCATGATAAAAATTGAAAGATGTACCATATTTTGGTCCTTTGTGGTCCCGTTTGTGGTCCCTAAAGGCCCTTGCACATATTCATATTCGGAATTAACCCGATACCTTCCGCTTTCGAGTCGAACGCCACTGGACCTCTTCAAGCGGTCAACGTAGTCGTAACGTCAGACGTAACTCGAGTTACTCGATTAAAATACGTGTGTGTAATGTCAGTTTCACAAAAAGTCACAAACATGAATAATAATTATGCTTACTCCTCACCTACAGTAAGTAACGTGTGGAATAAGTATTACTTTGGAGAGTAGACTCAGGCGTACGTTTATACGTAGTAAGAAAGATATGACCTTTAGTGAAACTCATTTTAAGTCTAAATTTGCGTCTACATGTAAAGTCATCATCATCATCATCATCATCATCATCATCATCATCATCATCATCATCATGTATTTCTTCTTTACGTTAAAGCATATTGTCCTTCAGTATGTCAAAATCATGGTTAGGTTTTAAATGCGTAAAATAGGAAATTTATAAAAATATATTAAAATTATTTTGTCATAAATGTCAACATTTCACTGTATACAGGTTTCTAAACATGGGGAACAGGGCTGGGGTTATTTCTTTGGATAGTGACATTGTTGGAAGATTGTCGTAAAAATATACTTTTTAGCTCACCTGAACCGAATGTTCAACTGAGCTTTTGTGATCGGCTTTTGACCGTCATCTGTCTGTCTGGCCGTCCGTCCGTCTGTCCGTAAACTTTTCACATTTTCGACTTCTTCTCCAAAACCGCTTAAGGGATTTTGATGAAACTTTATAGGAAGCAAGTACTCAAGGTCCTCTACCAAGTTTGTTAATTTCTGCGAGATCGGCACCGGGGATGGAACCAGGGTGGGGCAAAAGAGGCATCGGTGTACCCCTCCTTGACTGCAAAGGGAGATTACTTGAATATTGAGTGTAATAAACTTATATTCGGTTATACAAAGTGTATACGTCAGACGGGGACCAGCTTACGTGTGTCGCAGTATTCAAATCTCGCTTCCGTGGAAGTTGGGGGAAATCGACACGTCTTGTGTTTACACAGCAATTATCACACGTCAATAAATAAATATGAGTAGATGAGTTATATATATATTAAACATAAAGCCTTTGTATTACCGGCCTCTCATAGAGTTATTTAAAAAAACGATGACAGTTAAAATTAGAAATGTTTCCGGGTTAATGTTAGAAACATATGTAGATCTAGATTTGCCCGGCCGTCGAACATGTACTGCTAAATATTTTAATAGGATGGTAAATTGCCCAAGCTTAAACAATAGACAAAATACCCGATATTTACGATTGTCAGTTGTAAACAGGATATAGTTTACAGCAAGGACTAAAGATGAAAACGACCACACCTCGAAAATAGTAAATCTCGATATATTGCCAAATCTGTTAAACCGCCAAAATTCAGAAAAACAAAAAGTGGCGGTCTATTTGGGTGAAGCGTATTTGTAAAATTAAACTCCAAAATAATTCATGTTCCATGGGTATCCGAGTAGCGCAGTGGTTAACGACCTCGTTCTCACCACTGCGACCCGGATTCGATCCTTGGATTGGACAGGAGAGTATGTGAGATTGTATAGAGGTTGCCAAGTCGATTTCCTCCCACAGTAAAGATTCAAGCACTCCAACTTCAGGGCCAATTAATGAGAGAAAGTAATATAATTTAACTTGTTTGATAATCGTTGTAAAATAAATAAAATCTAAACTTAAATTGACGTTTCATAAACTGGGCATACATGTGTATTACGTCAAAATAATGTACATATAAATTTGTCTTACCAAGTACATGCATGTCATCTGTGAAAAATATCATTGACTTATAGTAGGGAGCCCAACAAACGAATGTGGTGTATTTGGGTTAACGGAATAACACACGGCTGAATTTGATATCATTGGAAAGATGAGACGAAGTCTCATTGAAATATCGATGTCGTCGTTATCTGAAGTGGTCACGTTTTTTTTAAATTTTGGGTCAAAGTTCAAATCTAGAAATTTCAGGAAAATGCAGTCACATTCAAAAAAGGTTGAGGCCCCTACCTACATGCGTTTAGAGTAAATTAAATTCGCATTATTTAAAGAATTATAAGTTTAGTTTCTACATTTAGGACAAATTTGAGTTTTAATTCGCAAATTATGATTCGAGGTGGACATTTATACCTATAGGGTGTGCATTTGACAATTTTCATTATCTGTTAGATAACAACGACCTTGATCCATTATGTTGATAAAAAACTTAGAATTTTTAATAGATTAAATAAAAGTGAACTCTTTAGATGTTTTTTTTGGATATTAACATTTGTATTTTGTCCCCAATAAATATTGTTTTTCACTGTCTTTTGAAAGAAAGGCTTCGTCAATGTCTTGGTAAATTTCGTTCTTGTGATTTGTTCAGGTAATAATTTGTACTCTTGTTCCAAAATTTGTATAACACTAACGTAGAATGGATTTAAAATGTCGTTTTGGGGTATATCGTTGCTTTACAGAAATGCAAAGTACAGAAAAGCCGAAAGGGGAGTCAAGGTGGTTATGAAAACGAAATGTCTGTTAAGTCTCTACAGTCTAAGCACTTCAATCATCCATAACAATATTAATGTTCTTGCATACAGCACAGAAAAATGGTCGTGGCCAATAGTATCAGTTATTATTTAGCTCATCTGGGCCAAAGTTGACCTATTATCTGTCGTCGTGCGACGTAAACTTTAACAATTACAACTTCTTCTCAGGAACCAGTGGCCCAATTTTAATCGAACTTTGCATGAAGTATCCCCATATAAAACCACCTAAAGTTTGCATAGGTTTAGGGTTATATGGGCCCCCCAAAATACATATTAAAATACATCTTTTAAAACTTGTCTTCTGAACATAATAACCAAGTGATCAGAGTTCTATCAAATTTGGTATATAAGATTGTTAAGTCAATATCTATATAGCATGATTCTAAAATTAAATCTGTTCATAAACAATCCACAAAGGGGCACTTTTTATTACATACAATAGTCTACACAAATGGCTTATGAACTAAAAAAATTGACTTTTTGTGAACAAAATATACGAAGAAAATATTATCAGACAGAAAGAAAGGCTTTCGTCAATGTTAACACATTTTTAACTTCTTTCAAGAGACCATCTCAATGTGACAGTACTGTCTAATGTTTGCGAATGACAAAGCGCTAGGACCCATAGGGGTAAGTTTTTTTCTCTCTGCATTTCACATTTTACTGAGTGACCATTAAAGCTCGTCGAGCCTCCTGTTAGTTTGAAAGCCCAGCAATCATTTCAAAATCAGTGACCACATAACAGGTATATATATGTCATCCTAGAAAGAAACATAAAAATAAAAATCCTTGAAAAAAAACCTACACGAACCTAATGTGTGCGATAGACATTGTTCACCGGCGTATATGGAACCTTCCAACAAACATATTATCCACCTATTATTACAAGTAAAAACTAGATCCTAATGAAATCAGATTACATCAAAGCTTTGTTATGAATATAAAAATGTCAGATACCATAGCACAAATCAATAGAAAATCCAGGACATAGACACAAATCCGGCAAAAATGGACAAACACGGACCTCTGGAAACCAAGAGGTGGGATCAGGTGCCATGGAGGAGTAAGCATCCCCTGTCGACCGGTCACACCCGCCGTGAGTCCACAGTGAAGTCCAATGAAACAAGAGAGGAGTGTATCCCCGTCACAATTGGCACAGACGTCTCAACAACCGCCAACGAAAAGGCAACTCAACATTTCACTTAGTGAAACAGAGCAGTCGCAAACAAAACTACCACACCGACCGCAAAACTTGCGGAACGTTGACATCAAACGCGGCCTCCGACATCCCTGTGTCAACAATCTGTCAGTGAGTAGTTTACCTCTGTATATGAAATCTTCATACGTTGTGCACGCCCTGGCATATCGGATCATTTGTGAAATATAAACTTCACATGCGGGTGACTGAGGGATATTACTACTTAAATGTGGAGAATTTACGATGGGAAAGCCGAAATCGTCGCGTTTATCGTATAACTTAGTTGCCAATTTCCCGTCTGTACATCAAGCAAAACGTCCAAGCACGAAGCGCGTGCGCCCGACTCTGTTGTATCCCCAATCTCCAGCCCGCTGGGACACACCGCATCGACATATGCACGAAAATTGTCATTATCAATTGACAAAACGTCGTCGATACATCCAAATGCCAAACCAAAGGACACCGCCAACTTTCTCCTCCCTCGATCCAGCAGTTTCAGAACGAAGTCCGCTTTGTATGAACAAAGGAACAGGTCGGCCAACAAAGGAGCACAATCGGCTCCCATAGGAATGCCGACAGTTTGTTGAAAGACCACGTCTCCGAACATTACAAACACATTGTCTACTAGAAACCCCAGCATGCTCCCTATTTCAACCTCAGCATATTCATGCGCAGATCCAGAGCGGTGCTCGACGAAACAAGCATCCCGACAGCCAACCACCAGATATCCAAACCCTCGGACACCAACTTCAGCGAAAAAGCAGTCGTCCACGATGCCGAAAAGTCTTTCTTCCAACCCCCTACGTGGAACAACAGCGCAAAGAGCAGAGAAGTCATAAGCCCCGATACAGTGAATTCGAGAAAAATTGTGTGCCTTCAAATTTTCTAAAAGCTGTTTAGAATTTTCAAGCATCCACATCTGACCTACACCGCCCCTGGAACAAGCAACTGTACAGTATTGTCGAAGTCTCTCCTTAATGGCTGTCAATATCCTGGCAAGGAGTAAAGATAAAGGTCCGGTAGAACACCCGCTGCATCCCGCCATGTATCTTTGCCCATATGGGGTTTTAATGAAGTTTAGGTATCCAGTATAAATGTGGCAGCTCGAAATCGGTATCCGTTGTAGGTATATCAAATGAGAATTTGAACAAGCCAATTTTTCTGTGGAAGTTCATGGTATGAAACGAAACCGGACGATTTGATTTCTTATACTACAATTATCACGAAAAAGTCAGTTCAATAAAAAAAAAGCTGAAAGTTACTAGAAACCGGCACAAAATATTCCTCGGAACAAAACAACCGTCTACTAACTTAACTGGCCAAATAAAACATAAAACATTAACCATAAAACCAGCAAAAATAAGTAATGACAATCATCCTAGTTCATGACCAACAAAATGATTAACGGCACGAGATAATCCATGTTCAATAAAGGTAGAAATGGTAACTAAATCTGTGTCTTAAATTGCTAATTTCTTCACAACGACTTACATATCAGGTGTCAAACTCATTATTTTGATTAGAATTAAATAGTGTGCAAGTAATTTGTAATATTTTTGCTATCGAAGAAAATATGGTAAATTTGGGGTAAATTTTTAGATTTTTTTAAATGATGAATTAATTATACGTAGATAGCTTATGAAATATCCATTTCCGTTGTATGATGTATTTGTTGTATGCTCTTTATTCTAACCACCAAAAATAAACGATAATTTAATTTTTCATGTTTAAAGATCCCCCTGCAGTACAGTAGCATGGGGTACCCTGTAAAAACACGAAATTTAGAAAATTGTAGCCACGGGAACTTACGACGACAATCACGACTGTAAAATATAAAGATTTTCCTATGATTTGCAAATAAATTTGGTCGTGTGTTATTCCGTTAACTTTACCTCGTTAACTAAAGGTCTTTTTTTGACACTGGGCACTCTACTATTAGTTGATATGTGTTGTTTTGCTCTTTTTATGTGCCAGAAGCCCTTAATATATGTTATTTCAGACAAGTGGTAGTTACTTAAAGTGGTAAAGTCGTCGGTATTAGGTCAGTCTTACTGATTGGCTAATAGAGGTATATTATCCGTTGTGGTGTCTAAAGGTCAGGATTAAACATTTTGGGCACTCATGATTTATGTAACATATTTTATATATACATGTATATTGTGGCTTTGTATTCATTATTTGAATTTTATTTTGCATTTCCCACCACTTATTACATATATTACCAAACGTCCACAGTAATTTTATCTGAATCTTATGAATATATATATATATATATATATATATATATATATATATATATATATATGTGTGTGTGTGTGTGTGTGTGTGTGTGTGTGTGTGTGTGTGTGTGTGTGTGTGTGTGTGTGTGTGTGTGTGTTTATCACAGACAGTAAAGTATAAATCTTCAGAATGTTTAAAAAAGTCAAATACGCAAGTCGAAAAACAATGACCTCTTGAAATCCATAGATAGGACCAGGTACCATGGATGAGTAACCATCCCATTTTAACCTATCACGCATCTTTAAATTGTAAAAAGGATACTTTCAACAAGACATGATCTACAATTCAGAATTATTTCTAACAGACACCCATCAGACCACTTACCCTATTCCAGGTCACTATATCGCTATAAACGTAATCACCCCTTTCGTCGCTGTATCCGTCATTTATCGTTGCGTAATTCAACTCGCATAATAGTTCACGTTGATTGTAGTTAATAGATTTACACCATGGTTCTGTTAAACATTCTCGAGCGCAAAGTTGTAACCCACACGTTGATATATTTCTGTAGTTGTATCCATATAGTTTCATTTTCAATAAAGAGTAGTTCAAAGCAAACAAACAATTAAATGTAAATAACACAAATATACCCAGAACGAAATTGTTCATTATTTACGTGTAATTCACAAAATAAATGACAGAAATGTTGGGACACTTGTTTATAAGTCACTGTACAATAGGATTATGTACAGTTCAGTGAACAATTCTAAGTAAGCGGTAAAGCTGTAAAGAAACAAAAACAAAAAACAAAAAAAACAAAAACAAAGAAAAAACAAATCGAACAAGCAATTATAAACAATGATCGATAATATTTTGTATTAATATTTAATTCAACAAATATTGAATACAATATTTTATTATGACTTAAAATACATTGTAAATTTTCTACAATTCCGTGTATCTGGGAAATACAGTCTAATACAGAAAAAAATGGTTAATACAGAAAAAGCTTAATATAGAAATATTACTCTTATACAGGGTTTTTTTTACATCTAGTTAGACAATGGCAGCATTTAACGATTGTGCCCCCGCCTCAGAAATTGTACAGACTAAATCGGGAGTAAACTGAAATTAACTATAGTAAAATTGCCGATAACCGAACACTCTGGAATGGACTATATTTTGGAGGCTTGTCTAATTGAAAACGTATAATACAGACTCATGGAAGAGCAGAAAATACTTTTCACAGAATGAATGTAAAAAAGTCAGATACCAAGGTATAAATCACTAGGATGTATAGGATATAGGTACAAATCTGGTACAAATGCGCAACACGGACCTCTTGAAATCAAAAGGTGAGATCAGGTGCCATGGAGGAGTGATCATCCCCTGTCGTCCGGACACACCTGCCGTGAGTCCACAGTCAAATTAAAATGAAATACGCGAGGAACGAATCCTCGTCATAATTGGTACAGACGTCTCAACAACCGCCATCGAACATTTAGCTCAACATTTCACTTAGTGAAACAGAGTAGTCGCAGGCAAGACTTATACCGACCGTAAACTTTGCGGAACGTTGACATCTAAGTTTACCTTTGCATTTCAAATGTTCATATGTCAAAAACGCCCTGGCATATAGGATCATTTGTAAAATATAAACTCCATATGCAGGTGATTGTGGGATAATTACTACTTGAATGTGAAAAATTAATGATGGGAAATCCGAAATTGTCGCGTTTGTCGTATAACTTAGTTGTTAATTCCCCGTCTGTATCTATAGTAAGTAAAATGTCTAAGTATGAAGCGTGTGTGTTTGATTCTGTTGTACCTTTAATTACTATTTCGTCGAGATATATCGCATTGACATATACATGAAAATTGTCATTATTAATTGACAAAACGTCGTCGATATATCTAAATGTCAAATTAAAGCACACCGGTAACTTTTTCTTCTTTTGATTCAGCAGTTTCTGAATGAAGTCTGCTTCATCTGAAATGAGACCATTCAGTCGGCTGAATGGTGACTGAATGATAACGGAATGGTCAATGAAAAGCGCCTTTCCACTAGAATTCAGTTACAATTCAGTTTATACCATTCAGTTAACTGAATCATAGGAACATTTCATTGACCATTCAGTCACCTTTCAGTGACTTTTCGGCACCGTTAAGTGGTCATTTAGTCACCTTCAGTCCGCATTCAGTCACCTTTCAGTGACCATTCTGTTACATTTCAGTGGTCATTGCATCATCATTCAGAGACCTTTCTGCCATAACCATTCAGTCATGTTTTGTGACCTTCCTATCATTATTCATGTTTTGTGACCTTCGTATCATTATTCAGTCACTTTGCTGTCAATTATATATGCATTTTCTCACCATTTAGCAAAACGTTTTGCAACTTTTAATACATTTGTATTTTGTTGTGTTCTTCTGTTTTGACATGGCAAGTAACTAGTAGGTGATTCCATATACATTTTATATACCGTTTATTGACAATTCAGTCAACTTTTAACATTCTTTGAAGTTCCCGATGTTTTGAAAAAAAAGTATAACAAAATGAATTGTTTGAACATAATTTAATTTCTTAAATCAATTTTTAAAACCAGCACCATGCACTGGATGACATATTGATGTCACAAAATCAAAGATATGCAGATTTCAATTTCATTTGCAAACTTTTTAGATATTGACAATTATGACTACACAATATGAAGTCACCTGATCATTGGTTAATGAGAAGAAGATTTTTAAAGATGAACTTAGTTATTATCACCGACAGTAATTCTTGGATATACACTTCTGCTCTTGCGTATGTGTGGTACTTATTAATCCGCTTATGTCTTACATACATTTATTTTGTGCTGAAATTTCTGCAGTTCTCAATTAGTTGGATACCCTGCAAAAAATGGGATTCTATATCATTAGTGTAAAACTTTAAGAAAATTTATATCTAATCAGTAACAAATGTATTTCATATTATCATGAGATGCAATCAAAAATTTATTTCAAAATTTATACATTACGTCTGCGCAAACACCAACTTAATATGTCGCACCCAAACTGCATGAATTCAAACTGCCTGTTTCATATGCTTACTCCTCCATGGCACCTGATCCCACCACTTGGTTTCCAGAGGTCCGTTTTTACCGGATTTGTATCTATGTCCTGGACATTCTATTGATTTATACTTTGGTATCTGAGATTTTTTATATGTTATACTTGCATATGAGAGAGAGAGAGAGAGAGAGAGAGAGAGAGAGAGAGAGAGAGAGAGAGAGAGAGAGAGAGAGAGAGAGAGAGAGAGAGAGAGAGAGAGAGAGAGAGAGAGAGAGAATTGATTGTTATGGGAAGAAACATTCAGTGGTGTATGTGGGGGTCCTACCCCACCGCATAAAATATATTTTGTTTACATATAACTTAAACCGTTTACAATGCGACTGTTCAACCTACATACTATTGATTGTTATGGGAAGGCACTTTTAATTCGTCAACCAAATTCAATTATGTATATAAATGTCTTTACATATCACACATATTTATTGCTAGAATGTAATTAAAAACATGCCGAGCGTCGCGATCTGAAAAAAAATCGAATAATAGAAGAATAAAATATGGCGAGCGAAGCTCATACACTGCATATTTTCAGTGATGGATCTCACATTTTTGTGATTTTATGTTACATTGTTGTCATTCATAAAATGACATTTTTAATCATATCATATTCTTAGTTATCATTGATGGGTTTTGACGGTTTTGTTTTGTCATTTTAATTAATTTTTGCATGATTTTCTCAATTATCTCCCGTTGCATTCATTATGGTGCATTATTTTAATGTGTTTTACATGTATATAGCTGAAAAGATGTTTTTGTTCAAAATTAGATATTTTTATGACGTTATATGTGACACTGCAGTCGAGTTTTGAGAGCAATGAGCTTTAAACCATAAAGTATCTCACCTCAGTTTAGCACAGGTTTGAGTCCCGTTGGAATGTAAGTTGTTTGCCAGTTTAACCAACGAAGGTCTGTGTTGTTTCAGTGGGAATACCTTGTCACCGTATTCTCTCTTTCACAATATAAAAGTGACTGCCAACAGATAACTTGAAAATTGCTGAGTGTTTCCTGAAACGTCATTCAAAGAAATGACACTTAAGTTTCTTAAGTTATTATGTGAAATGGTTTACGGTACATACGTTAAGATTATTTTCAATGTAGACATAATTGTTTTCGAAGCTTATTTTTCATATTTTGCAGACCTATAGTAAAACAGTTACCATAAATCTAAATCAACATTTCTTTTTCAAATAGTACATTTGGCTTAGGTGGCGTATCAACCATTAAACCTTGTTAATGTATCCTTGATTATATTTCATAAATACTTACTTTGCAATAAATCAACTGAATAATGTGACATTTATTCTTGAATAAATCTAGGACCAATACATGTATTTGTAAAATCAAACCTCAGAATAATATAAAAATCTCAGATACCAAAGCATAAATCAATAAGATGTCCAGGACATAGATACAAATCCGGTAAAAATGGACAAACACGGACCTCTGGAAACCAAGAGGTGAGATCAGGTGCCATGGAGGAGTAAGCATCCCCTGTCGACCGGTCACACCCGCCGTGAGTCCACAGTCAAGTCCAATGAAACACGTGAGGAGTGTATCCTCGTCACAATTGGTGCAGGCGTCTCAACAACCGCCAACGAAAAGGCAACTCAACATTTCACTTAGTGAAACAGAGTAGTCGCAAACAAGACTATTATACCGACCATAAAATTTGCGGAACGTTGACATTAAACGCGGTTTTCGATATCCCTGTGTCAATAATTTGTCAGTGAGTAGTTTACCTCTGTATATGAAATCTTCATATGTTGTGCACGTCCTGGCATATCGGATCATTTGTGAAATATAAACTCCATATGCAGGTAATTGACGTTTCATGGGTGTCGGATTAGCGCAGTGGTTAGCGCACCCGCTTCCAACTTATGCGACCAGTGGATTTTTTCCGGATACTCCGGTTTTGTCCCACAGTAAGGATCCCCGCTCGCTAAAATCAGGACCAACAAGAGACATTGATTAGGTTGACATAAATTGTTTGTTAATCGTTGTAAAATGAATAAAGTCTCAACTTAAACTGGGCATGCATGTGTATTGCGTCAAAATAATTTGCATATGAATTACTCTACCAAGTACATGTATGTCATTTGTGAAAAATATCATTGACCTAGCTGATATATGTTGTTTTCCTCTGTTTATGTGAGACAAGCACTTAATATTATGTAATTTCAGAGAAGTGGTAGTTTGAGTGGAACAATTAGTTTAAGTGTTAAAGACGTCGCCATTAAGACCGCCTAACTGATTGGCTAAGAGAGATATAATTTTCGTAGTGGTACCTAAAGGTCGGGATAAAGCATTGTGGACACTCGTTCCTGAAATATGTTTTGTATTTTTGTATTTCATGAATTTGGTTTTACAAGATTTCCTATCACTTTAAATATTAGCAAACGTCCAAAGTGATTCTATATGATCTCATGAAAAGTAAAAAGACATATTATCGATATTAAAACAAACCATTTTGTTTCCCTTAATTATGACGGTATAATGGGTTTGGCTATATATCGGGGTTTACTCTTTCCGAGGCGTCGTCGTTTTCATTTCTTTAATCCCAGCTGTATAACATATCTTGTTTACTGCTCACTAACGTAAATTTGGATAGTTTTGCTATAGTTTTAGTTAGGCTTATTAAAATGGCCAAAATTACGTTGTCCATAAAATCTACAAGTTCGACCGCCGGAAATCTACTGTCCACGCAGCTCACTTCGGACACACAACCCCCCCCCCCACACACACACAGATATATATATATATATATATATATATATATATATATATATATATATATATATATATATATATATATATATATATATATATATATATATATATATATATATATATATACTAGTTGATCACAGATACGAATGCATACATTTTCAGGATGTTAAAGAGTTAAATGCTATATGAAATTTATACAAGTTTATCGGATATACGAAAGTATAAATCTTTAAGATGTTAAGGAGTCAAACACACGAATCGAAAAACAATGACCTCTTAAAAAACCATAGACCAGGTGTCATGGATGAGTAACTATCTCATGTTGACCTATTACACATGTTAAAATTGTAAACAGTATAACTTCCAGACATGACCTACAATTCAGAACTATTTCTAACAGACATCCATCCGACCACTTACACTATATCGCTATAAATGTAATCATCCTTGTTGTCGCTGTATCCGTCATTTATCGCTACGTCATTCAACTCGCACAATTTACACCATGCCTCTGCTAAACATTATCGAACAAAATCGTAACCTACACATTGATATATTTCTGTGGTTGTACCCATATAGTTTCATACTCAATAAAGTATAGGTCAAAGAAAACAAACAATTAATTGTAAATAACAGGAAAATCACAAGAACGAAAGTATTCATTATGGACGTTTATTCATAAAATAAATGAAAAACTGTGGTGATGCGGGTTTACAAGAAACTGCACAATATGATTATACAGATTAGGTTCATAAATAGAAAATTATCGTTAAAACAATAACAAACTTTATTACAAAACATTGACTTTTTTGTATCAATATTTAATATTTTATTGAATTCAATATTTTGTTTCATTGACCAATGCCTTCAAATACATTATAAATTGTCTATTTAATACAATTACGTGTGTTTGGGAAATGGTGATTAATACAGGTCTAATACAGAAAAAAAGGTTAATACAATAAATACAGAAATACTAGTCTTCTACAAGAATTTTACTTCCAGTTAGACAATGGCAGCACTTAGAAAACAATTGTGCCCCCGCCTCGGAAATTACACGGTCTAAATCGGGAGTTAACTGAAATTCACTATAGTAGAATTGCTGAAAATCGAAGATTCCGGAAAGGACTTTGGGAAATGGTGATTTTGGGGTCTTATCTTATTGAAAATATATAATAGAGACCCATCGAAGACTAGAGAAAATATGTTAAGCTACTACATCTAATGTTTTAGACTCATGCCTGATAAGTAAATTTATTGTATTATTATGTGTCATACAAAACAGTAATAGTGATACCGTGTGTGAAATAGTATCTTATGAGGGTTGATGTGTGCTTGTTTACGTATTATTAGTACTTGTTGAACCAAGTACATCTGTACCTTTCTGGAATATTAGTTGTTTTTTGTTCAAGGTCTTTCTAATTGTGTCATCATGTTACTATATTTACCTATAGGAAATTTACATTGTGAATTTGAATGTACTAGAAATGTCATTGCTTGATTATTCCTGATCCAGTGTTTTCTAGAACTGTACTAAGGTATACACCGATTATATACAGATATATATATTATACAGGTAGACGGTCAGATCTCTAGGAAGATCAAAATAAGCTATAGTCTGTCCCATATTAGGTCATGAATTTGAAAATGAATTTGTAAAGCAACCAATCGTCAAAATAAAACTATTTAACTGATATAATTAAAAAAGAAAAAAGTTTATCGTATATATTTTCTACATACTTTTTTCTTTGTTTAGTCGCTTCAATTTTTGTAAAACTCTTCCTACGGGAGTCTCTGTGTTATCCATGTGATGTCAAATAATTGGGTCATGTGAGTAATCCTTAATATTCTCGTGCCTCTCTTGACAATAACTCCCAATATATATATTATTGTCGTAAGGAATCGGTGATTGTATATTAACAGATCAGTGAGCCAGGCTAAATCAGTATGACCAATAAACGTCCCCTTTCTTTTACTTCCGCTCTGAAACTTCGAAAGGTGCCCGCCATTACATACGTAAAAATCCCACGGGATAATTTTATGTGCGAATATCTAGTACAAAACGGATTAATTTTTATTTGTCATGGACATGGATAATTAATGAAGTATATATAGGATACCGCTACGTTAAATTTAAGTGGTAGGTATCAACCATTTTACTTTAATCAGTCAAAATCAACAGACAAAAATCACTTGGGACAAACTGTAACAGCTGAGAACCAAGGAGTATACTTCAGACTATTTTTAAGACCAAGTTATAGGAGACCAGGCGACCACATCTTATTTTAAGGTAATCGAAAGTAGTGCACATCAATATTACATACTAATTGGGATTTATTGTGTATTCGAGTGGATCGTTTTTAATATTACGTTGGGATGGGACATTATGAGTGTATTCGAATGGATCTCTGGCTATAGGAACAACAACGGATATTGTGAGTTGCGACTTTAATTATTGTAAACTATCATTAAGATGGAGTTTGAATTTTGTTATTGTTAATAAAATTTATAAATTTACTTTACTCTGTTCTTGATTTTTGCTGGCGTACTTTAGAGTAATTCTGACCCAAAACAAGTATAGTTTTGACGATTCATTTTAAAACAGTATCGAAGTTAAAACAGATATAAATGTTATAAGAAATATGTTATAAATAATCTACTTGATAATTATAAAACACTTGCTTGTTTCAGATCGTAATATGTCATACAAACCTGTACATAGATGGAAATCGTAGTCTGAAATAAATCCGTCAGGGTATACAAAGTGCTGATCTTCCACTTTGACGTAAACGAACGATACAGTCCGTAATACAAATTCTGATTGGATGATAAGTCTAACGTAGTCGCCAATCGATTCTGTTGTCATTTAGTAAGGATCAGGTCAGACACATGGCTATTGTTATCGAGACTTTATAAAGAACTCGTGACAAAAGAATTAACACAGGTGTCTGTGAACAGAATCGTCACTACTTTCCTATCAGACTTTGTGAACAGGTCACTTTGGGGTAAGTAATATTCGCCATGCGGTTGTAATTATTATGTTTCAGGTTGTTACGTAAGTTTCGTTTGGGATACCCAGTGTTAGATAGTTATCATTTAACGTAAAGAAATTGTCTAAGGAATTATTTATAATGTAGTTTACGTTTCGTGTTTATATAATTTAGGTAGAGATTGGACGGGTAGTATTTAAATGTAAACTTCATTAATCACGCCGTTGTACAAATAAGTCCACGTGCAAATACTGCAATGTAAAAATAGCTCTTTACCGTAAGTGGTCTAATAGAGTGATTGTCATGCAAATATTCAATTCAGAATGTACTTTAATCTGTGATACTAAATTATCATTAAAATGTAAGTTTAAACATATTATAAGTTTTAAGAATAGAACTTAACTTAAACTTGGTTTTTTGTTTGAATTTAATTCCAAACAAGAAACAAATTTATATACACCTATACTGCTTTATTTAGATTTAGAATTGTGAAATCGTTATCGTCTGAACACATTTATTTAATTTTGTATCGTATAAAATTAATGAATTATCATTTTAATGTTGAGTTTGAGCTATACTTTTAGATTTATTATTTTGCCACTGCTAGTGGACCGTTTGAGTCCCCGAGGGTATACACAGACCTAGTATCTGGTATTTCGGTACCAGCTGTTCATCTTATACTAAAGTAATATTTGACACTGTTAACACCATTTAAATTCGAAAATTTTTTAAAGCTAAGATAGTCATTTTTTTACAGTGGTTACTCTTAGACGGATTTCGGCTAAACTTTTAGAGATATTATTTGGCCTTGTATGATACCACTTTCTCTTTAGAAAATACACATACATTTTAAATTGGAGCTCAATTGATGAAGTCTAATTGACAAAAACGATCGTCTTGGGCATTATAACTTTGGTATTGACACCCTTATAGCCAGACATAATTACACTGTGAACAGATTGGGTACCCATCTCTTATGTTTAACTGAATGCAGTATAGAATACGATCCCAAAACACAACACAACTTCCTTAAATACTGTATTTGGTTTGACCGCGGCGGTCGGTCCTATAACAGCACTAATAGAGTAACGTGTTATATAAATCAAAACGATATGACAACTTTCTTTATAAAATCGTGTATTTAAAGTGTGTGTTTTTAATTCTCAGTAGAAACTTTTCTTTTACTATTTACTGATTATTGATACCACAGCAGAGTTACCGGTCTTGTCTAGTTAGTCGAAACAGGTTTCTATCGAGTCTAAAAAATGTTATTTAAGTGCATGATTTTGCCAAAATGTTACTTTGATTTTCTTATTTTAATAACAAAATGAATCACATTATAATATCCCATTACGTATTCAAGAGTTGTTTTTATTAGTTCTTTCATTGGTCTTCAAATACCCGTTGGTCTGCGATTAGACAAACCTAAACGCAGACGACAACAACAACAACAACGGAACAACGACAACAACAACAACACACAAACAAAATGGAAACCCCGGACAGAGTATCAGATAGAAACGCACACGACGGAGGAGATATGATGGGCATTTTAGCCCATGGTAAACTCGGTAAGAAGCTTTAGCTGAAAAAGGGAATCAAATTTTAGCATCAATAGCGGGGGATAATGGATTACAGATAGGCCTAACTAAGACTGGCAAGAGAATACAATTCAAAAGTTCAGTTACGAGGATCATTTACATCACGATCATAAAGAAAACAACGATAACGGAAATGTTCAGCCTGGACGTTTTAGAACTATTACATTGGAAAAAACTGACCAGCTTCTTGACGATAAGGTCAATAGGAATACCAAGTATAGAGCAAAATCAGAATTAAACATTTTCACAGATTGGATGACCGCAAACAGTGAATTGAGAGACGTATAAGACATCCCACCTTGATCTCGATTTTTTACTGACAAGATTGTATTTGGGTATATTACAATCATTCAAATACATTTAAATGATACGCATTTACAGATGCAATGCATATGCATGTTACGAACATATTTAATGGAGGTACATGGTACATGACTAGATTCAATTGCAAATACTGAAATCGACCCACACGAATCTAAATGGAACGACGTTTAACATTGAACATAGCGAAAGACTACATTCGAGTTGGATTTTGAGTACATCTGGGTAAAAAACATATATATATATATATATATATATATATATATATATATATATATATATATATATATGCTTAGCCTAAAACATATGAAATAAATCCCTTCACTTACAACAATGACAAGACCATTTGTTCATGACTAAGTTTAAAACAGTTGCATAATTATAAAACTTACATATATTATTCAATAATGTTCAGATGTTCGGAAGAGATGAAAGTGAATATGAGCCAGACACAATTTCAAGCATCACGAACAGTATAGACAGGCATTTAAGAAACAACAATGTAAACATAGACATAAAAAGATGAAAGGGTTAGTCATTCCCGACGAGTTTTGGAAACCAAACGACAACATTTGAAAATTGAGGTAAAGGAAGCAAAAAGAACCAAGATGGCGCCATTGATGAGACAGAAAATAATCAACTGTATCAAAAACAAATTCTTGGTAAGATTTCCGAAAGAAAATGTTTATACTGCAGTACACATGTCTAAAACTCAATTACTTTACTTTAATAAATATTTTACATGTAGGATGCAGCACAGTTTTCAGAATTTACTATCATAAATGTTTTCAATATATTATGAGCTTCACACATGACATCAGGAAACAGAAGCATTGATAATGAAATTTCAAACTTCCAATGCTGTCAATAAATCCTTTTTAAGAATATATATATGTATAAACTATTTAAGTTGCAATGTGTTTAAAGATTGCGCGAACGTAAGCTTTATCAAATAATGTATGAGTGAATAATGATATATTCTTCGGATTTAGAGGTCGTCAGGAACATGTGTAACTTCTGCTAGGAGACTAGGGGCCCATTTTATCAAGATGCCGTAAGTCGTAAGTCGTAATTCTTAAGTTATTTCATCTTAAGACAAAACTTAGGACCGTTTAACCAACATTATACTAACTCAAGTCTTAATCTATTTTTGAGTTTGAGTATTTTTTACCTGCTACATTTACAAAGATAAGTTATGGCATATAAAAATTCAATTAGGTCTATGCACAACCTCTAGGTAGTCATAAATACCTGACCTGATTTGGTCGTAAGTCACTGGTCCTAAGTCTTTGTAAGACGCTCGCAAGTCGTAAGTGTGGTTCTAAGACTAGGTTTATGACTTGGGACCTTCCATAAAACGGCCCCTGGGACTTAAGAAAGATTCAAACGGAATAGAATATAACAAATTTCAGATACCAAAGTATAAATCTTTAGGATGTCCAGGATAAACATACAAATCTGGTAAACCAAGAGGTGGGATCAAGTGCCATGGATGAGTAAGTATCCCCTGTTGACCGGTCACACCCGCCGTGAGTCCATAGTCAAGTCCAAATGAAATACGTGAGGAACGAATCCTCGTCACAATTGGTACAGACGTCTCAACAGCCGCCAGCGAAAAGGCAACTCAACATTTCACTTAGTGAAACAGAGTAAAACAAGAAAATAAACTATATAATCTAGATTAGTTTTATAACGTTGAAATAAACCATAGCTGGTTACATATATTAAATTTGTCTAATCGGTCAGTACTTAAAAATGGGTTAACCGAATGTTCTTCCGGTTGAGTACTCGGTTACTCGGTCAATTATGTAACACTGCAGTGGCAGATCCAGGTGTTTTCCAAGTACTGTGTGACACTTGCTCCGCTATACAAAATATTTCAATAATTTGGATAAATGACAAGGCGGTAATTCGAATGACGGCCAGGCTCCAGAACATTTGTAATATTTTGCTGCCACAGGAGGTATTTATCTTGTCCCCACGATATGATACCATTGATATCTCGCAATGAGGGTGATTTAGCAACACATCCTGGATACAAATTTATGCTAGGGAATTTGCGTATGCTCCTTTTGAAAAAATGGTTAATCTTAACAGCTTTGTGGGTCATTTTGTACTTTCCACTCACTTTATAAGGACGTGTTTATCTTATCTAAATTATGACAGACATCGGTAGCACCGGGCGTAGGTCGATAAAGAGCCAGATCTAGAAGGTTCAGTAATATACTCCCCGATATATATCTCTCGTTGAAACATTTTCTTTCTTTAATTTTTTTTTTTACTAAATTCAGCCAAACTGAAATAGGTTTGGGTTATCTTTAACCCATTTTATCAGCAATAATGTATCGTTGTATTCATTAATGTTAATATAAATATACATGTAGTTGTTTTCCAAAATTAAAGTGTAATTATCGGCATTTTTTCACTTTAACCAGCGATTATGCTTTACATATCTCTGGTTTTACGGCATTAAAGGCAGACCAAAAATATTTTAATACAGAACACTGTCGTTGGATTTACAAACCAAACCTCAGATATAAAGACACTAATTGATGTACAAACGCGCACCTAACGATGAGATTAAATCATTTAGACCATGGTTTCTATACTTCAAAAATACAAAATATAATTAAATTTGTAAATTCCATTCGAGTAACTGAGTACTGATTTTAGTATTTGATAATCGGACCATCCGACGATTGCTTGGTTAACCAGTTTCTCGTTGACAACCCTTATATATATATATATATATATATATATATATATATATATATATATATATAATATATATATATATATATATATATATATATATATATATATATATATATAAATTTCAGTTGATGTAGTTACGTTGATGTAGTTACGTTCACCTCATCAAAATATTGCCAAAAATATAAACATGAAAATACTTTTTCCAACCTACTATTTGATAATATTGGAAAAAAGCTCATTTCCGTTTTCTAGGCCTGTCATCCGACGACCAATATTACTATAAGTAAACGACAGTATTCTAATCTTAAAACATATGTCTTAGATATGGCCCACAACGGATGACCGATGAATCTAGGTATACCGAACCCGAGCTAGTTTGCTGTCTAATACAAATAGAAACATGCGTGTGCATAAGCATTTTTTATCATTTACATGACGCGTCAATACATCGTATACTAAAAATGAACAACTAATGGACAATATGGCATATGAAAACTTTTAAATAACTAAGATAGAAATATAGACTGAAGATAATGTAGACAACTTTGTCCACTAAAATATAATAGAAATTGAAACGCGCAACTACAGAAGCTGGACTCCAACTATCAAAACCAATTGAAAAACTTGATTACATGCTTCTATAAATGCTTCTATCATGATAAACACAAGGAATTTGTAACCAAATGATATAAACTCACCTTTAGTATTTTAATTTCAAGTGATAGTTTTACAAAAGCTTTGCTATGGATGAACTAAAATTAAAAACACAATACATGGAGAATGTGTACGCAAATGATTCAAGTAAAATGAAGAAGTATCAATTGATAATCTAAACACAAGTCCACTAGAACACGACGAATAAGATGTGTAAATAGTCTCAACATGAAGAAAATTTGCGAATCCGAAACGGTATAGGAGCAGGTGCCCGGAAGGAGTTTATTAAAGTGATATATTCATACATGCTTTCGAATGTATGGACTGAAGATGAAATAAATCGATGCTGACCTCTACATGTCATTAGATTAAGAAAAAAAGAAAATGTCAACCTCAAATTCAGATTTTATCTGAGTATCAAACATGATTGTATCTTTTTAAATATACTTGTTATAGAAATAAGTGTCAAACAGATTACAATAAAACATGGAATAATGACAATGAATTTCGTTTTGTTATAGCATGTTATATCGACCATAGTAAACTCTTTTGAAAACTACATAATATTGTGTTATAATATTTTGTGACGATAGATTTTATAGAAATACGAAATACAAATGACGTTTATAGTTTTGACTGCAAGATTTTAAACGATTTTATTGTAAACCTATATAAATTTTATTAGCATACATAACGTTTTAAATGCACACAGATCTTTAAAATAATTTTAATTGAATTCTTTAAATTCATATTAAAGCAAAAACATGACATCAGTCACTTCTAGTCAGTGCCGGTACAAGTCCGGCTGGAATCTAAGTTAATTTCCGAGAAAGTGTGCCAGTTTTTGTTTGTGGAAGGCCGTTAGAATCTTCCTGGTACAATGTAAAGTTGTTGCGTCCACCATTAAAACTGACCACCACCATATAACTGAAACACTGTTGAGTGCAACGTAAAACATCAATAAATAGATAGATAAATTCAAAGATATATATTTTAAATTTCTTTCGACTACTTAATCCATTCTATTGTAAAGGTGCGGTTAGGCTCTGTTATTAGCACTATATCGTTGTATTATAAATATCTTCGGAAACTCTTATCCGTTTCTTGAAAATACTTTGGTAACTTTGATTTGAATATGTAGCTATAATTTCCTGCTAACAGAACATGTTAATGACCGTCGTTTTGTTTCCTTTGTTAGTTTCTTTTTGTTGTATGTGCGACCAAGAATATTTCACATATTTGGTATAAGTAATGTGTAATACATTTTAGCCTAAGCTATATACGTTAGCAATTTCAGTGTGGGTATCGCGTCATGCCTGGGTTGGAACTTGACTTCAAGTCTAAACGAAACAACAATTTTACCTACTCTAATATCGATAATTTACACAGGAACAAACCATATTATCTTTCTTATCATCCGTGGACGAAAATTAATCCCGAAAAACCTTGCTTCCATGGGGAACACTAGCCGGAAATTGACAGGAGAAATCATAAAGCGTTGGACTCGCAAGTAGAAGGTATCTGATGTCTATATTCGGTACCTACCTGGTCGTTAAGAATTTAAAAGTTGATTACTTCTTAGCAAACATTTCGGTATAAGTAGAGAAAGTACCTGTATATCGTATGGTACACGAGAAACCACGTCGTCCAGCATTGTCATACGTCTACAGAATAGATCCATGTTTGTGGCACTTCAAACTTACAGGTGATACTCTCCATATACAAACTTAACACAACAATTAAAATTTTATTAATTTGTTCTACATATGTAATATCTTTGTAGACGAACTAGATGGGACTTCAAGTGCGAATTCGAAGTCCATATGAGGGTGAGAGAGACAGAGAGAAAAAGGCGTATATAGAAGCAGGGGAGAAACAGTGAGAGGGAGAGAGAAAAAGAGAAGGGTAGTGAAAGAGAAAGAATGAGAAAAGACATAGATAAGTAGAGAGACAGAGAGAAAAAGAGACAGGAGCAGAGAGTGAGAGACAGAGAGAGGAAGAGAGACAGAAAAGGGTGAAAATGAAAAAAAGAATTATTTGAAATATTATAAACATATTGCCAAAGTAATAATGTTCAATACGATCGTTTCTGTCAATTAGACTTCATCATTTGAGCTGAATAAGTTTTAACATTGACAACTTTAATAGCTTTATTATCATAAAACGCGTATACGGATAAACGTTTTATACTTAACATTTATTGACACCACAAAATGAACAAGAAATACATATTTTTACCGTTGGCATTAAAATTGTATAAAATTAGTTTATCATTTAATTTAATTGCATCGTATTAGAATGCGTGTGAATGTTAATGATATAGTGCAGTGTTAAGTATTTGCATATGAAAGAAAACTGAAGGTAAATATGTACATAAAACAAATTTTTCAAACAAACATTATAGAATTATTAGTTTCTTGTTCTTTTATATCCATGCTGCATGAGTTTAAATAATGTCTATCTACAATATCAAAAGGATGATACATCTTGCAAATACCTACCATCAGTGTTTTGATGGATCGAGATATAAAAATGTCTCGATTTAAAGTTTGTCAAAAGAAAATGGAAAGGTTATCTAAGCTTCAAACTAAATATTGGTTGAATGAATGTTTGTTTAAATGTTGCTTTACATCACACTCAATTTTTTTTTCAGGCACGTGGTGGTGGCCAGATGTAAATCATAGAGGAGAAAATCCGGTTGTAGTGTACCTGGGACGAGATCACGGGCCTTCCTTCTGCAATGAAACCAGATTCTCTCCACGAGGTATAAATTCGGACTTGACTAAGATGATGTACAGGTTTTTTTCTATAGCATGACATGCTGACAGCACAACCTGGCTCCTTCCAGACACCTGAACCCATTACACAATTGTTCTTGGTTATGTTCTTTGTTCATGATACTTATTTTGTCAACAACACTCTGATTCTACACATAAATACACTGAAGTAAATATAAAAAAGATGCTGGAATGTCTAAAAGACAATACATTTGTAATGTTTGGAGACGTGGTCTTTTAACAAACTGTCGGCTTTCCTATGGGGACCAATTGTGCTCCGAAATTGGCTAATATGTTCCTTTATTGATACGAAGCGGACTTCATTCATAAACCGCTGAATAAAAAGACGAAAAAATAGCGTTGTCCTTAAAGTTGACATTTAGGTTTATTGACAACATTTTGTCAATTAACAATGACAATTTTCATACATATGTCAATGCGATGTATCCTAGCAAACTAGAAATTCAAGATACAACAGAATCAAGCACACACGCTTCATACTTAGACATTTTATTAACTATAGGCACAGACGGGAAATTAACAACTAAGCTATACGACAAAATCAACGATTTCAGCTTTCCGATCGTAAATTTTCCAAATTTAAGTAGTAATATCCCACAATAATCCGCATATGGAGTTTATATTTCACAAATGATCCCAGATGCCAGGTCGTATTCAACATATGGACATTTCATAGACAGGGGTAAACTACACACTTACAAATTATTGACATAGGGATATCGAAAACCGCGTTTGATTTCAACGATCCACAAATTTTACGGTCGGTATAATAGCCTTGTTTGCGATTACTATGTTTCACTGAGTGAAATGTTGAGTTTCCTGTTCTATCATGACTTTTGAGACATCTGTACCAACTGGGTCACTCATCGACATTTTATCGACATAAATTTTGATGAAATTTACAGATCCTCATAACATGCATCAGAGTGTCCACATAATGTGTCTTGTCTGAATAAACTAGGGATGTACGATGGGCAAGTACATGGAGAGGGTTACCGGTGTTATAGAGCGAGACTTCCCCCGTGATCCTACTCTATAGTGAACTTTCCCCCTTCGGGGAGAAGGCTCACTCTAGAGTCAGTCTTCCCCCCATTGAATTTAGAGTGGGATTTCTTCCCTAGGTTGGAAGTTTCACTCTAGAGTCAGTTCCCCCCAAAAGGAAGCCTTACTATAAAGTCACCCCCCCCCCCCACTTAGGTGAAGTTCGTTTTGCGTCGTCCCTTCTTTATTTCCAGAAATCTGTAGCCAGATAATTTTTTATGTCAATTCTTTTCTCTCACCCTTGGATATATACAGAAAAACGAAGTAGTTTTACGCACACACACACACAGACACAGACACACACACACACGCGCGCGCGCGCGCTCACCAGGGGCGGTACTAGGATATATGGTGTGAGTAACACGACACTAACAGAGTGGCATCAAACATTACATATTACTAACAGAGTGGAATCAAACATTACATGTTATTAACATAAAGACATTAATCATAACATGTCATTAACAGAGTGGTATCAATCATTACATGTCATTAACCGAGTGGCATCAAATATTGCTTATCATTTACAAAAAGGCATCAATCATTACAAGTCAATAACAGAGTGACATCAAACATTACGTAACATTAACAGAGTGGCATCAATTTTTTTAACGTGGCTCTTCTACGCCGCCTATAAATGTACATATAAGCAAATAAAAAAGCAACACAAATAGTGAGACGGAAACTTGAAGGTGGGAAACTATGTCACTATGGGGAAATTTACACTTTATTACTAGCTACCCCAGCTCGTATCGATAACGCACTAGCATTAATCAAATTTTAATGTTTGTTGTTTTAAAGTCTCAACTTCAGGCATCATTTATTTCAAAATATTTATATATTATATACCATATTATAAACATAATACCAAAGTTATAGTCTGAAAGGGAAATAAATGTATTTTCCAATGATATGTATTTTGTTGTTGTTTATCAGTGTAAATGTGTTGATTTTGCGAGTTAAAAATAAAAATCGGCACACTTTTCATCGATACTGCTTTGGCTGCAGTGACGGCCGAGCAGTCCGATGGGCTATGGTAATCGAACTCATTTGCGAGTGCCTAAATGTTAATGAATATTCATGAAATTTTATGTTCAATCAAATAATTAATTTTTCTATGCCACGAAAGTTGAACATTTGTAAAAACATTGTTTTTGTAGAAGTTGCAGAAGTAAATCTTTGACGGCGATGTGCATAATGGTCATTAGGTATTGCACTTTTGTTCATCCAATTTTAGAAAGATCGTGTTCTAACTTAAAGTGTGACATATTAATCAACATTCTACGACATCATTTATTACCTCGCATCGGGCATCAAACTTTTTAGTGCACCGGTGCAGATGAAGACGACCCACGCTTCCGTTGGCGCCATCTTGGATTTAACCTCCGGGTGAAAGGTTAACAAAGTGACTGTCGGAATCCGTTACATTTAGAACGAATTATCCGTATCTATCATGTTTTAATTCCAAATATAATTAATTGAAGATGTTTTGACTTCTAAAAAATGCTAATATGTCTTTTTATGAGCTTGTACATCCGACATCGATCGGCGTCTATCGCTAATTTGCATATGACCGAAGGAAATAGGTCACTCAATGCACATATTTGAGATAATTATGAGTTTTGATGATGCCTATGAACTAAAAATAAATCCTGAGAGAAAAATCACGATTGCCTTTGGTAAATTTTAAATTCATATATTGAATTTATGACCGATATTGAAGGCAAAAACTCTGGATGAACTGTGACTAGACTAGACCTAAATTATAACACTTTCTAACTTTACTACAGTAACCAGTAGCACTGGTCATGTGTGACATGATACAATCGATAACATTTTACATCTAAATCATTTAAAATTACTGCAGTAGACTCTGTATGTATTTTAATTGAGAAAACGAACTATAGTTTAATACTGAATCTACACTTGAATAATTTTTCAGAACTCTAGCTAATTCTGCTTTGCTTATAGTTATATCTCCAGATATTTTTTTTTCACAAATCATAAATGTTAGATTTGCACTGTTGAAAATTCGAACTTCTAGTAAGCCTATTTTTTAAGACAGTATATCCCTGTCAACTGGCCTACAAACATCAGCATTATATAAAACTAAGTCACCAAATTTGCTCATGCAGTTCAAGCTCAACTAACTTTTCATGATTCTAAGGGGAAAAAAAGCCCCAAAATTATTCTGTAAATGGACTTGTTTGCATATTGAATGGATAAAATTATAATATAAATTGCTCATTTGCAGAAATCCTCAGGAATATTTGAGTATGTACTCAAACAGTATTCTCGCCATGAATGGATTTACTAATTTATCACAGGTATATTAAGTGTGATGCAAAAATTTAAATGTGAATGACGAAAAATAATAATATGTTACCTAACCATTCAACAGAAGCATGACCTCCTGGATTTGCATGTATTTTATACATTTTGTCATACCAGTATTCAAAAGTAATGAAAATAAATCAAAACATATACATGAACTACCTGTATAAGGAAGTTATTTTTGTCATATATATGTATACATAATTATGTACATTTTTCCATAATCACATTTATATAAAATACACAAATTAATGTAGCCTATAAGGTTAGATAGAAATAAAATTAATCTGTTCCTCTGAAATTTGAACTTCTGACAATAGCACTGTTGTTTATAAATGAATTTTTTTTCAGTAAGAAGGAATGTTCATAACTGTTTTTTGACTTCAGAAATAGATTCAGCATGAAAAAATCATGCTAGGTGCATAAGTTTAGAAAGATAACTCATAGTAATAGGAAATTAAAGAAAAAAAATGAAAATATTTTCATCAACGGTTTCGCAACATACAATTATTTGTATTTCTTGTTCATTTTTACTAAGAAATAGTGGCCATAACAGTTTTTAAAAATGTGTTCGTCGCCGGTTCCGCATGTAGTAATCTAGTACAACAAATAGAAAATGACCGGATTTTCCAAACTTAAAATTGGCATAACTTTTGACACAATTTAGATATCTAGATAATTTAAACTGTTTTGGAAAGGGTTTAATTAGCTCTACAAGATCATTACAATGTTAAATAAGGTAGATCACTTTCAAATTTAGAGCTGGGGTTGCTATTATTACTAGTTGTTGCATTATACTTCCTGGGGTGAGCTGGCCTGGAATTCCCATGACCACCGGGGAGAAGACTAGCTCTAGGGTGGAGACGCCGGAGGAAGGCTATCTATGGGGAAGCCTTACTCTATAACACCGATCACATATCACTCCTAAAAAACTAATGCAAGTCAAAAAAGGGGCTTCATTTGATTCGATAATCCCATGACTTGACACTATAGCATTTCGCCATCACTCAGAATGTGGCCAGTAAATAAGTAAATCACGCGTAAAATGTTAATCACAAGAAAGAAATGAATATGAAAAGTGATGCAAGAATTATGACGCCTTACACAGAATTGCTATAATTCAAAGAATAAATGAAAACATGATTTTACTCAACAAAAATCAGTAGGTTTTTAAATATATAATTAACTCTTCGATTTTTAAAGTTTAGACTACATGTACTCGTTGTAGAAAACGGAAAACAATACAAAGAAAAATATTAGAACGGCGAGAATGTTAACATTACATCGCAACTTAAATTAACTTGAACGGTGAATAAAAGCTCTCAATCCTTTCAACCGTAAAAGAAAGTTTCAGTTATTTGCACCTTAAGTCAGTGATAGAAAGCTTTTATATGGAACTGAACAATCCAGCCTGTGAAGTGGAACATTTAAAACAATTTTTCCGAACTATGGAGGCTTCATCCCATTTAATCGATAAAATATTGGTTCTAGGTTTCGGATCCGTCGTATAGTATATCTAGATATATGTAAGTTTTTGCAAATATGTAGACCCAAGTCCTGTAGCATGTGTCACAGTCTGGTATGGATGAAATAAAGTGAACATAAATACAAGTGCTTGATCTCGAGTCTCAATAAGGGTGAACATGAATTCAGTTTCATTCGTGTCCCAAATCAGGAGTTCTCTAGAGATTATTAAAACTGGTGTTGAATAAGTAAATATTATGTTTAGAGAATCTAATTTGGTCAGTAATGAGTAAGGATGGTTTTAAGTAAAAGTGAATAAGTACCAATTGATAATCGAAACTCAATTCCATTAGAACGCCTCATATTAATGTCTTAATAAATATCAAAATATTTTGTCTCCGTAAAAGAAAGAGGTTACGCTTTAACTGAGTTCGACGTTCAGATCAGAGAGATTAAAAATGATTAAAAATGATTAGAAAACAGGTTGTAACATTTGCTACTTTGATAGCTTTATAATAATAATATAAGGAGTATTTTATGTTTGAAATTTATTAACACCAAGCAAAATACAATCATACATCTTTTACTGCATATAGTAAAGAATTATATCTTTTTTGTAGTGTGTAAAACTATGTGATAGAAATATGATTAAACTGTAGTTATAAAAACATTATATTGTCTCCGTTTAAACAGGTATTGCAGAGTATTTGCATATAAAAGAACAAGAAAGGTAAAACATATATATAATATAAGATATCAAATCTTTTTTTGGACTGGTGTATTAATATTAAATTAGGTTTTATACTTCTTTATAACCATTTACGACTTTTAAAGGATAATAAACAGCAGCGTGTTGTCATGGAAATGGTTATTATCAATATTTTGGTTGTCATAATTCAAACTTTGTTAAAAGAATATGGAAATATAAACTAAGCTTAAAACTAAACATAGGAGTAATGACTGTTTGAATGTTTCTTTACACCACACTGAACATTTTGTCAGTCGCATAAGAGGCATCTTAAATTAAACAAAACCTCTATAACTCATCCGATAATTGTTCACGAAGACCCATTTATATCGTTAGACCAATTATACAAGGACGGTTAATAACAGATGTTGATTCTGAAATATCTGGGTTTTTTTTTTATTTAAGGTTAAAGTCAATTCATTTCCATTATCGGTATTATCAATATTATCATCGTTATTATTAGACAGAGAAAATGGAAAACAACAGACAGATGGATAGATAGTTATCAAATTGGTTTATTCAGGAAGATGGGGATCAGAACGTATTCAATATTTATCAAGATATTTTTAAAAGACTAAAAACGTTTGTTTTTATATATGAGAGGAAATCTTTGGGTGGGTGATGATCTAAGGGGCGACTTTAGAAAACCGACCTCTCTTATAAAAACGAGTTTACTATCTCATATCGATCGTGATAGAAACGTGTTTTCAAATACTTTTTATTTTATTTACAGGTACAAAATGAATTCTAAATTTCGATATTTCTACATTCCAAATATCGCACGGATTATCATGACGAACACGCTGTAAAGTACTTCTCAAAACCGGTCTTCCCGGTGTAAGAATTTAGTTATCCGGAACTAGATGTGTTTCAGCATAAGTTGTAAAAACGTAAAATACACTGTTAAAAAAAGTAAAAATATACTGCCTAATTGTTCCCACTTAACAAATGGGTACATATTGTCTTGAGCAATTCATAGTCATATATTTGAGTTCGAGTTTATAGGGCACGGTATATCTCCCAGTTGGGCTGAGTCTGTGTTGGGTACAAAGCATTCTTTTGGCACATATCGTAGATATTTCCGAAGATATCGGGAAATTACTATAGGCCATGTCTTGTTTCGGTTTCAGGTAAGCACAAAAATTGCATATTACCATTGGCATTTGTACTCTGTTTTTACGGTTAGGCCATAATGAGTTTTTACTGTATTGAGTCAGTTGAAAATGATAAAAAAACCTACCAGCCAGCAAGGAGAAAAACAAACAAGAAACTAATACAAAATCCATACAGGCCATATAAAAAGCGCATGTGTGGTGAATTTCACTCAGCAAGTGTAACATTTAAGCAGTATAAGAACCAATGCTTTTTTATATTATGCAATAGCGGTTTGATTACTAATGGCCTCAGATTAAAGTCTTTTACAAACACGATCAATGACATTACTTAGTTATGTCTGAAATGCAGATTTTCGCGGTTGATAAAAATAGTGAAAATACCTTTGTTTGTTTTCTAATAAAGGTAGTAAAACTTATCAGCAAGCTGACGCAATACAGAAAAAAAAAACACAACTGTGGCCTTAAATCACATCCTCGATTGACTATGGTATATGATAGTTTCATGATTGTTAGATAATGCAGCTATAATATTGGTCTTTCGGTATTTATGAACGCTTGCTCGCCCATTCATTGCACTTCATCTTGGTCCATATATAGATTTCAAAAGTTTTTCATAGTCTGGGAAATGCCGTGATGACTGTTTCGTATCTTACGTAACTATTTCAGAATATAGCCTTCCAGTAAATCCTTCAAATCAAGTGAAACAAGACAAATGCAGATTATATTGTGACATAACATAGTTTTATTAGTCTGTTTAAATGTAAATTATCGACATTTTCGTTATGGAAAACCCGTATAGGCCTATAACAGATCCATGACCCTGTGTTATACATGTAGGTCAATTCAGTATTTACCTGCTGGTCATATATTTATGATACGAACACGATAATTATATAAAGTATCCTGTCAATAATACCATTAATGAATACTGGAAAACCTAGGCCTACATAGCAGGTTGTGAGAAAACAAGATGGACCTCAGAATAGGAGTTGAAATGCGAGATGGAGCTGATTTTACACCATGTGAGTGACGAATTATTTCTGACAGGAATATCTGGTGAAGGCAAAGCGACTTGTTTATCAGAGATGCTTGACAAAGTTGCACTTTGTTTAATTCTCATTTTTCTGTTCAAATGACAAGTAACAATTGTAACTACGCAGCGAGCATTCATTTAAGTGGGCTGTGGTTCCGGTCATACTATGACTTAGATCCATCGCGATATGGGCCTGTACAGTGTGTCACAGATGTTGTCTTGCGTTTCTGATTTCTTTCTGTAATTTCTGTTTGTTTTGTGGTATTGTGTGGCTTTTAATATTGAATAAATAAATAAATAAGAAAAAAAATGTGATATTCTATTCTTTATTGATTCGTTCATATGTTAACATTTCAGAGAAAACTTGTCCGACAAATAGATAGGAAAGGTGTCTTAAATCTGCCTATATTCCTACGCCAAAAAGTAAAGCGGTCAGCACTTGGATCATGTGACGACCAACTTGTGAGCATTGGAATAATTACACAATCATTCTGTATACCTGAAATGAAGGAAATCACAGTCGGTAAGTAAATATTTGGTACAGAAGACCCAACAACGGTCATCTAATACGCAACTGTTCATTTAGTGAAATATTGCGTGATTCCTACCATCCTTATCAATCTATATTCATTATACATCATATCTATCATTTTATCTCTAGATTATTTTTATTGAAGGAGCATTTAATTTTTATCCCAGGTTTCACATACATGTTAAGAAATAAACTAAAATGAGTTTTTGAAGTACTTAAATTCACTGCTACTTATTACTTTGGGTTATTGGGATATATAAACACTACATAAAATTCAAATTAAATTAAGAGGCGAAATGTGCATATATAAAAAGTCGTCAACAATTTTTCAGATTGTCATTTCCGCATGATGGAGGGTGGAAATATAACTCGGCACCTGGCATTTCTTTTGCTTGTGAATCTAGTTGTTAGTTTGCCGCATAATAAGAGATTCGACTCTGAAGACCTAAAAGGTAAAAATATATTTATTTTGAAATTTTGTAGAAATTTGATTTTCTTTCGACATTCGAACTCTATTGATGAGTCTAAATGTCTTGATAAATTATATTGGTATTCCCTTCCAACATTATGAATTTGGTATTATGTTAACATAATTTCATTATACTAAAGTAAAATGTCTCACTGATAATACCATTTACATTCCAAATTCTTCAAAAGCTAAAATATTTATTTTCTGCGGTGGGTACTCTTAGACGGATGTTGCTATACATTTCGCTTAATTATTTTGCCTTGTATATAATACCAATTTCCCTATAGAAAATATGTATCTTTTATAAATTGGAGCTCAACTGATGAAGTCTAATAGATAAAAACGATCGTCTTGAGCATTTTAACTTTGGTATTATGTTTTTTATATTCATGATACAATTTTAAATTAGAAAATACATAAACATTTTATCAAATCAAACCAAGATGAATAGAAATAAACACATACTTAAAAAGTTACAACTTGTATAATGGTTTCAGATTTTGAACTTTTTGTTATTTGTTTATTTCTTTCGTAATTTACTTGAGAAGTTATTAACCTAAGCTGATTATGTGAGACGTTTGCAAGTTTACTTAATATTGCACCAGCTACGATGTTACATTTTTACTTGCATGTGTGAACTCTTTACTTAGGCTTATGCCCTAATGGAATCTGACAAAACTTTAGTTTCAGATAGCAAAATATGTGTCTATGGCTCGATGGGTCAATAAGTCAAAACTGCTCAAAAACAGATCAAATGTGGTGCTTAATTATTTTTCTTGTACATGCGATGTTCAAAATCCCGTTTGTTACATAAATGTATAAATCAGTTTGACATACTGTAGTTGCCGCATCACGCACCATTTTACACACTTATACATATATAAAAATAAGTTTTGATCTAATATACTTACCGCATCAAGCACCATCTTACATACTTATACATATATAAAAATAAGTTTTGATCTACTGTAATTGCCGCATCACGCACCATTTTACACACTTATACATATATAAAAATATGTTTTGACCCACCGTAGTAGCCGAAATACGCACCATTTTACAAACCTATACATATATAAACTGTCTACTTAGGATTAGGCCCTAATTGAATCTGACAAAACTTGAGTTTCAAATAGCAAAATATGTGTCAATGGATCAATCAGTCAAAACTGCTCATAAACAACTTAAGTGTGGTGCTTGATTATTTTTTTTGCACATGCGATGTGCGGTAGTTACCGCACCGCTTTACACACTTATACATATATAAAAATAAGTTTTGAACAACTGTAGTAGCCGCATCACACACCAATTTACATACTTATACATATATAAAAATAGGTTTTGATCTACTGTAGTAGCCACCTGACTCTTTTTCATCCACCGTTCGCAAATAAATTTTAAACCATGGTATACACATTTTTTTTCTCTCAAACAAATTTGGTAAAATTAATTTGTAATTAATAACGAAATTTAGCATTTTAAACTATCATCACGAAAGTATCATTGACCCGCCATATTACCAATCAATAGAGACGACATTTGTAGAAATACAAAGTGTTCTGGATCAGAAGTTCCGGATAAAAATGTGTAGTACTTATAAAAACAAGCTCACTCTATCCCAGGTGCGATAGACCAATTTCTTTAACTATGTTGTTATCGTTAGTTCTGGCCCAGCTTGTATAAAACATTATCGTATGAATCTCCAAGTACCTAGATAAAGTTCTATTTACGTACCCAGCTAGCGCAGTGGTTAGTGCACTGGTTTCTCACCAATGCGACCCAGGTTTCACCCTCGGATTGGACACTGGAGTATGTGAGATAGTATGGCGATCGCCAGGTGGGACACGTGGGGTTTCTCTGGGTATTCCGTTTTTTTCCACAGCAAGTACCCATTAACGCCAACACCAGAGTCAACGAGAGACATTAATATAAGTTGACATAACTTGTTTTTTCATCATTGTAAAATAAAGTCTAAATTTAAATTGACGTTTCATAAACTAGACATTATTTAGAGTGTCGCTATTAAGACCGTGTACCTGATTGGCTAAGAGAGGTATAATTTTCGTATATACAAGCAGAGTGGGTTCTGATAGCCAATCACTAGATATTTAAATTTTCGGATACCACCTTCAGTATGAATCTTTCCAATTGCTGTGTACCTAGATACTGTAAATTTGAGAAAAACCTTCAAATTTTTTAAAAAAAATGTTTAGAATTTTAAGTAAGTAACCGCTTCTGCGTATGAAAGTGAGCTACGTGTGTATGGAGGGATTACCAGAAATTCAACATAATTTTATACTTGCAAATAAAAACTATATTATTTGAAGTGTCCAGTAGGGTTAGCGCAGTGATAAATCCTATCAAATATTAGTTAGTGCAAACAGTAATGTTTAAATGCTTCTCATTTTCCTGTACATTATTTAATGCGACTAACCCATTTTTTAGAGAGAGAGAGAGAGAGAGAGAGAGAGAGAGAGAGAGAGAGAGAGAGAGAGAGAGAGAGAGAGAGGTTTTGAGAGAGAGAGTTAGACTAATTATATATTTGCGTAAACAAACTGTACCCTCGGAATTTATACCAGGGGAACTTTGAGACACTGGTTAGTATTTCTTTATGTGAGATGAGTGTATGCTAGCGATCTAATATGTAGTGGCCAGAATAAAGTGGGGATATCGTCATTCGACCTAATATAAAAGAACTAGGGTTAAGGTTTTCTCTAATTACTTGATGTATTCAGAAAAGATGTTCTATTGATTCTTCTTTTTTTTGCCACAGCAAGTACCCATGTTTAACGCCAGTCTGTAATGGGTTGTGTCCCACCTGATATTAGGAGGGAAAAATTGGATAACAAGTTTTCAACGAGAGACATTAATTTAATATAAGTTGACATGACTTGTTTGTTCAGTTCATTGTTAAAATAAAGTCTAAATTTGAAGACATCTTTCCAAAAGGGGTTTTGACGTTTCATTGTCTCCACAATTACTCAATTTGTGACTCATTATGTTTTAGATATAATCTCCTAATCCAGGTTGTGTCGCTATCTTATTTTAAGACTTATATTGTTTAACGTCGTTTAATTTTATCACTTTTACCGTACCTGATTGGCATAAAAAGATGATTAAGAGAGGTAGGATCAAAAATCTTTTTCTTGTCGTAGTGTGTCTCAACAAATATCTAAATAGTTAAACTTCTGTAAATGATAATTTTTCACATAAAATGGATTTATTGTCTGTGTTTTGTTAAGTTAATCTTAAATCATGTTTGCGAGTGGTATTTACAAAATATTGTGATAGTAATACCTCTTTATTTTTTATTTTATCCTGATAGCCAATCACTAGATATTTAAATTTTCGTGATACCTTGATTAATAGAGGATTTAATATTTTTTTTGAAATGTTTTAACCCTTCAGTAAAAAAAAAAAACCAGTTGTCTATCTTTTGTAATGCTAAAAAGTCCAGTTTTCTTTTAATTTGTTAGTATGAAATTGTGTTCAGTAGTGTGGGTAAAGAGTAGAGAAGAGTTCACCCTTCATATCGTATGTTTTGATACTGACTTTTATTAAATTTTTGTTTTTGAAGAAAAAATGTTTGATTCTCTATTACTTAAAGTTCATTATATTCTTCACAATTTTTTTCAAATAGGAATTGTGTTAATTCTGATTTTTAGATGATTGTTTTTAAGTATGCTACCATATCAAGTTTAGGTATTATTTTAGATTTACAGTTGGTCGCTCAACATTTTCAATCCAATTAATTTTTGATCTGATTCTAGGAATATTATCGTATTATAGCTCGTCCTTTGAAAAAGTATGGAGGGTTACATAAGATCGTCATTTGATATGTTATCAAAATTTTCGTATATTAAGGCAATTGTTGTTTTACTGTAGTCTGATATTCTAAATTATTCTAATGTTAAATTTTCCATAACCCTTTTTCCCCTCTTAAATTCACAGATAGGACAATCATAGTAATGATTCTATATGCCTTGCAGAAATAAAAACTATATTATTTGCCTATGAAGCATTATTTGTAAAATTTTATTTCTTTTGTCATGAAGATAATTGTCATGCTCAGGATTTAAAACCAAATTAAAATCACCACAAATTATTATATTATCATTTCCTAATAATTCAATATATTCCTTTATTTTCTCATAAAAATATTACTTGGTCTGTATTAGGAACAGTCTACATAGCTATAAAGTTACCATTATCATCTGAAATGGAGTTAATGTAATCTATCCAGTATACATTGATTTTTTGTAAAAGTCCTGAAGACAGGTTACGCAAGTGAAGTACCAAGTGACAATTTCATAGTTATTCTCCATTTCCTTTATGAAAAACAACATATAAATTTTTGAGTATGAGAGTAGATGTACAACCTTTTGCCATTATAGAGATAAAGTGTCTACAGCAAGTTAAAAGATGCATTCACGTATGTATAAAAATCAGTTTTGAACATCATGTATCTTTTTGGTTTCATAAAAAAAAAAAAATCGTCTGGCATCAGAGTCAAGTTTTCGACAGAATTCATAACTAGACTGCAATTCTGACGGTATTTAGGACTTCTTAAAATAGGATTGTGGGTGGGAGAAAGGCTATTATACAATTTTCATTTTTTCAACAATACATATCAAATATACAGTTTGATTTTTATGCTAATTTCTCTGCTGTGTATAGCTCATAAATTTATTTTTTTGTACATCATCTCAGTCTTTTTACAAGTAGTTACAAAAATAGAAAAAATTGAATTTGATATTTTTGATAGCTCTCATTACTCTTACCACAGCTATTATTGCGTCTTTAAATGAAACAACTGTCAACATTTAATTTGTCTCTCACTATATTTACAAACATTACACGTACGATCTTACATTATAGTTTCAGATGCAGAATCCGTAATTTTTTTTCTTACAGAAAGTGAAACTGAAAAGAATATTGGAGGAAAACATATTGGAAGAAATATCTGAATTGCAGCAGGGCGAGGTAATATCTCTACTTGTACTCTTGCTAATTGCAAAATGCAATATGATTCTTTTTCCACTAATATCTCCAATATTTATGATCCAAAATTATATTTAAACATATATAAGGATTTATAAATTCATTTGTTTTCTGCTGTGTACTAGTATTTCTATCTAGTATACGAATTGAAATGAGAATATATGTTCCACGTATATCATCGTCTGGCATAGTTTTCGACAGAATTCATAACTAGACTGCAATTCTGAAAACTATATAACTTCATTGCATAAAACAAAGAAAGTAACAACTGTACAAACGTGATCTTACTTTTAAAAAACGTGGAAGAAAATGATAGTGAATATAATTCTTAATATAAGGATTTATTCAAAACCATTACACTTCATTTCATAGGGTTTTAAAAAAACGCAAGGTAAAACGCAAGGTAACATTGAATGTAAATGAAGTTCGAGACTATTTCTTCGTCTGAGTAATTGAACGATGTCCAGATGTTGTTTTTCTCGTAAAATGTTTAATTGTATTTATAGTAAATGAATGCATTATAGAAAAAAACGGAAACAACATCATAACAACAGTGGTTATAGACATATTATGATTTAAAATCATTTTTCATGTTAACTATCAACTTTTTAACTTCATTTTAATGTTTCATGGATTAAACTTTCAGGAAAGAGTGGAAGTTGAAGAGAAGTCAAAGAAGACGGCAAGGTCGAACCAGGGTTGGAAAGCAAAACCCCACTCGGGGAATGAAATAGATTCGTATTTTGTAATTTTATTTTTATATTTAAGCGCTTTTATTAGAACTATTAGAAATATATTTTTATGTGCATATTTGATTGCGCAAAGAAAATGTCAATAAAAATATAACCAAAGTCATCTATCTGGTGTCTATTTACCAAATAGAGATTACTATAATAATCATTTTATGTTTATTTTCATAATCATAACTGAATATTATTCTTTTTATAACTATTATATAAATTATTATTATTATTATTATTATTATTATTATTATTATTATTATTATTATTATTATTATTATAAGGCAGTTATAGAAAACTGTTTAGGGTATAATAATAATAATAATAATAATAATAATAATAATAATAATAATAATAATAATAATAATAATCAATTATTATTATTATTATTATTATTATTATTAAATATTATTCGATTTTGCGTCTATTTGTTATTATATAAATCTCTTATATTGTCTATTTATACATTTGATAAAAGAGTCACCCTGATCCCGACTCCGAACTTACAAATGAAATGGCGAGCTTTGTTATAGAGGATAACGGAGAAAGAAATTCTTCACATCATGTAAGTTAATGTCAAAAACATTCATATCTGAGGTTAGACATTTAAAAAAAAGAAACAATATATCACTGTATCAAAATAAACAAATACCAGTTCCATGATAAATAATACGAAATAAAATGCTTGGAAATTTCAAACCTCCGTTTTCTTATATCATTATTAATTTCATAAACGTGTTCCCTCCATGAACACCTTGGTCTCATAAAGTGATGTTTCGTCTGTCTTTTTGTCTGAGAATATAATAATCTCAGATACCAAAGCATTAATCAATAGAACGTCCAGGACATAGATACAAATCCGGTAAAAATGGACAAACACGGACCTCTGGAAAAGTTGGGATCAGGTCCATGGAGGAGTAAGCATATGTCGACCGGTCACACCCGCCGTGAGTCCACAGTCAAGTCCAGTAAAAACGTGAGGAGTGTATCCTCGTCACAAAACAGACGTCTCAACAACCGCCAACGAAAAGGCAACTCAACATTTCAAAGTGAAACAGAGTAGTTCCATGACTATTATACCGACCGTAGAACTTGCGGAACGTTGACATTAAACGCGGTTTTCGATATCCCTGTGTCAATAACCTCCGTAGTTTACCTCTGTATATGAAATCTTCATATGTTGTGCACGCCCTGGCATATCGGATCATTTGTGAAATATAAACTCCATATGCGGGTGACTGAGGGATATTACTACTTAAATGTGGAAAATTGACGATGGGAAAGCCGAAATCGTCGCGTTTATCGTATAGCTTCGTTGCTAATTTCCCGTCTGTGTTTATATTAAGTAAAATGTCTAAGTATGAAGCGTGTGTGCTTGTAATAAATCAGCACAGATATGAATGATGAATGGCCAGAACTTTGTCAGTGGACATTTATTTCACTTATGAAAATAAATTAAGCTTACAAATACAAAAACAATATTATCAGCATTGGAAAATGTGACGTCAAAATAGGTCATGTAAATCACGCTTTAGAGTGGACAGAGGCCGAATTGGCGCCACCATTTAATCATAGTTCCAATACATAGTTCAATACGTTAATGCAATACTCAACTTTGTAATGCGCTGTAGATTCTAGACTGCACTGGAAATTCCGCCAGAACAACTTTTCTAAATATTTGATGATGTCATTAATTTCGCATTCATAACGTGGTGTTTTGGCATAAGTATATATTAGCCTGTCGTACGGTCGTTAAAAGAAAATGTTAAAATTCGTGTGCACAACTAAATAAATTAAGGCCATGTAATGAAAGTAAAAATGAAGAAGTACCAATTAATAATCGAATCTCAAGTACATTAGAACACGACGAATTAGATGTGCAATGGTCTCAACACGAATAACAATTGCGAATCCCAAACGGGATAGGACCAGGTGTCCGAAAGGAGTCAGCATCCTCTGCTGGCATGCCACACCCGCCGCAAATGTTCCATGGAAACAAAACCACACATCATTTCTATTCGTATCATCAAAATGCTCTTGATCGTTGTGGTAGAAGGATTTAACTCGAGCGACGTTATTTTAATGCGTAAATTACCATACACTAAATCTGCATTGGACTTTTGTATATATATTGTCAAGCAATATGATATATCTGTGAACATTATTTGCACTTGATTCCACCTCTGGATTTTCATGGGTCCGTCTTTTTCCAGTGTCCACCAGATTTTTATATTGACCCCTAAACCTCCTGAAGACAATTGCATAGGAATCTGTGAGTTTTATATTGCTATGTCAAAACCCTAGCAAAGGAACAGTCGCTACCTGTACTAAATGCCTAATCATATTTGGAACGGTTTTGAGTCGACTGCCACTAGATGACCTTGAAAATCAAATTGTTACCACAGGGTAAGTCAAAATGCTCTGCTGAAGCATGAGTTCGTCGGCTCAACATGTTATTTTGTATAGCAAACTTATGCTAGATATGCTATTTGTCAACAAAAAGTGCTGATAATAAATGTCACTGAACATTCTGAGTGGACAATGGAAATGCGACCTTCTTTGAAAAAAAATAAATATGTGAATGTCAGAGTTAATGAAATACCGATTACGTTCTCTCATTTTACAGCCAAAGGGAATAGAAGAAGTCGAAAACAAGAAGTCAAAACTGAAAGGGGAAAACCATGACGTACACAAATTACTTCCGGGCCAGTTAACGGTAAATATCTGCAATTAACTATGATGTTGATTTTCAATAATGTACCTGACAGCCTTGGAGCTGCAAACATTTACAGAATAATTAATTGGTTCAAACTATATATCGAACAATATATGTATCGGCTATTTGTACATGTATATACTTGTTATGGCGATGCTGTTTAAGCAAATGAAAAATATAATTCTGACATATAAATTTTGTTACAAAATCTTAGAACAACATATACATGACTAAATGTTTTAAGTTCAGTTTTTGAAAAAAGTGTAACAATGTGCTATTCTTTCCTCATTATTAACTCATCAACCCCTGAGAAACAATGGGCTCTTCTTTAAATCAATGACTTAGACCTATCCATATGTGTCTGTAGGGGTAAATGAGTTAAGTTCCATTATCTTTTTAGTCGTATTATTTGTAGCTGTTGTCATGATTTGTCTTTTTCGTTTCTTTTTTTTTTCGTTTTGCATTAGCAACTTTCAATAATCTAAATGTATTCTAATATTATTCTGGGAAAACATTTATTTGATTTTATTGAACTATTTATCTATCATGCCTGAAGACAGTTCGGCGTTATGACATTTATACGATAATATAATAAACGCCCTAAACATTTTTCATGTCATTTAGTATGAAAGATTTAAAATTGGAAAAGTGTCTTTTTTATTCAACAGCCAGATTCAAACAAAAGAGGGGAGAGCCACTTGGTGAAAAAGGGCTTTCCGATGAATCCTAACCTTTGGCCGGGTGGAGTGGTTCCATACGTCATTGACTCATCATTAAATGGTAGCTCTTTATTTATCAAAATATGATCACAAAATATCAAAATATCAACTTTCATTTCAATAGGAAACAAATATCGACAAATTCCAAAATAAATACTAATACATTTTTATCAATGACAGTGTTCATTTGGATATCAGAACGGTTTGGGATTGATATGTTTCAGGGCCCGAAGTCACCAAATTTACTCGGTACTCATTCTCAACTAACTTTTGATTAATTTAAGGTAAAACACGCTAAATTTATTGAGTAACTGGACATGTTTGTTTTTTGGTGGCATAAATTTGTACATAATTATGAAAATCATTGCTCATTTCAGAAAAACTTCAGAATTGTTAAAAAATTGTTTGAGTAAAAACACGAATTTTTTTTCTGTAACTGGACATATCTGTACCGGTATATTGATAACATATAATTGAAAATAATAAAAACAAGGCAAATTCAAGGAATTAACAGTCCCCTACCGGGGTAACCTCTACACAAAATATTATTCAGATAATTTTATTATAAAATAGGGAATAAATTCCCCAACGGCATTCCATATACATGTATATGATATGTTCCAATTCATTCAAATATGTCAATACTGTAATTCATTCATACATGGGGCATTTCGGTATTTATGAAGCGCATTTCTGTAATTTCAATGGGCATTTCAGTAAATCACAGGCATTACGGTAATTCTACAATCATGGGACATAAATATTCATCGCTTATATGTTATTTTCTTCGTTGTTTTATATAAAATCAACAATATATAACCCCCTTAAAGAATCCACTAAACTTAAGCAGAATTTCAAATATTTTGTTTTCACATAAAGGAAATTGTTTTCACATAAAGGAAATTTATTTCACATTTTAAACCTTTTTGAAATTTATATATATACTCTTTGTTTATTTTTGAGGTAATAATGATTTTGTGGAGGATAAATCTATTTTAGGCAAAGTTTGATAAATTTCATTAGATTTAAAGAAGAAATACAAAATTTTCAAAATTACTACAGGAGAAAAATAGGCTACTGTAATTTATGTAAATAAACACGATGATATAAAAATACAAATATTTTGTAAATATGAAATTATATCCGACTGTAAATTTTGTAAAAAACAAGCCATCTAGATGGCTTTCTCACATGAAACTTTTATGACCCTGGACAAACAGATAGACAGACAGGTGACAAAAAAAGTGACCTCTAAGTGTTGCCTCTGCTTACGACAGGTGACACGATGATGAGAAATAGTAGTATTCAGTATACCTTCATAATAAAATCAGGGTCAAACACCAAACATTGGATGAATATCTACAAGCGTTTAGAAAAAAAGTCCGGGAAACTGCTATTTTAAAGAAATTTTCGAATTCCAAGGGCCGTAATTCTGTCAAAAATCAGTGGACCGTAACAATACTCGAACTTGATCTGTAACTCATGGTGGTAGACCTACACACCACAAATTGGATGAATATCTACAAGCGTTTAGAAAAAAAGTCCGGAAAACTGCTATTTTAAAGAAATTTTCGAATTCCAAGGGCCGTAATTCTGTCAAAAATCAGTGGACCGTAACGATACTCGAACTTGATCTGTAACTCATGGTGGTAGACCCACACACCCAAAAATTGGATGAATATCTACAAGCGTTTAGAAAAAAGTCCGGAAAACTGCTATTTTTTAAGGAAATTTTCGAATTCCAAGGGCCGTAATTCTGTCAAAAATCAGTGGACCGTAACAATACTCGAACTTGATCTGTAACTCATGGTGGTAGACCCACACACCAAAAATTGGGATGAATATCTACAAGCGTTAAGAAAAAAAGTCCGGAAAATGTGTGTGTGACTGACGGACAGACAGACAGACGGACTGACGGACGGACGGACAGACGGACGGAGTGCAAACCTATAGTCCCCTTCGGCGATGCCGGTAGGGGACTAATTATTGCTAAATTGAAGAAAAATTTATATTTGAATGATGAAATCCTAATCACTCAAACCCATAAGTGTTACGAACGAGTTTATAGTCAAAATAATGAAATAAAATTTTAGTATTGAGTAAATTTAGTTACTTCGGATCCTGGATATGCTAAACTGACTATTCAGGGGTGACTGTATCAACATTAGTGCGTAAGTAAAATTTGATTTTACCGTCTTTATTCATGTGGTTCATTTACTTGTCTAAAATTTAAATTCATCGGTTTTATAGAAATGTTTAGAGTCAGGTATCTTAATTTCGTTTTATAACATAACTAATCATGTCGTTACAGCACATATGGTTACCTATGTCTCATTTGCACCAATTGAGTTATTCCGTTACTTGTTCACAAACAGGTTTTTAAAGATGTATTAGCTGTGTTTACCAAAAATTCGATTTTATCTACTTTTACGACTTGAACTTGATGTACAATAACAATATAGCATTTACAATAAAAATTACTCTTCAAAGGCAATATTTTATATAAAACTTTTTATTACTATATATTTTGCGAAAATAAGGTCAGGTTCAGTGTGGTATCCATAATGCATATAGTAAGGTTGAATTAATTGATTGCAAGTGAAAAAGTGCCATACCTGGGTTTTCCATACAATTGTCACAAAATATATAGGAATTAAAAAAAATTGTATACCAGTGTATATCTCTTTTTTGCTATTGTATATCGATCTAAGAAAATATAAAAAACTCAAAGCTAATGTCCGTTTACCTCATTTAAAATGTATTCAATTGCCGATTCTATATTCGAACATTCATCGTTACGATTCATCAGCGAATATACGAATGTTCATTTCAATTGAAGTGACAAAATTGATGACATTTCACACGCATATCTCCATCCCCCGACAAGTGCAGAAATCTTGACATGAAGTAACAATATCAAGCAAATCAAAAATACTATCACATAAATGATTCAATATTGTAATTTTCCTGTGATATCTTTTACAAATAATTGACTGATCGTTCTGAAATATGAAACATTTATTTATCTTGCAATTCCCCACAATACTGTAAATAGAGTAAATAAACCCAGCCCTAAGTATCCAAACTGATTTTATTCTATTACCAAACAAGTCTCGTGATTTGTAGGATCACGGGGGATTGCTAAAATATGCAGTATCTGTTGATATTTAGGGTTACAGGGATTGTTATAGTATGCACTTGTATTATTTTAGAAACGAGCTACACTGATGTGATTGATAAAGCAATCAAACAGTTTGACGATAAAACGTGCATCAGGTGGGTTCCTAAATCGTCAGCGGAAGCAGAGGCATTGAATCATGACAACTATGTTAATATGTTCTCCGGAAGGTCAGTCTCTCTCTCTCTCTCTCTCTCTCTCTCTCTCTCTCTCTCTCTCTCTCTCTCTCTCTCTCTCTCTCTCTCTCTCTCTCTCTCTCTCTCTCTCTCTCTCTCTCTCTCTCTCTCTCTCTCTCTCTCTCTCTCTCTCTCTCTCTCTCTCTCTCTCTCTCTCTCTCTCTCTCTCTCTCTCTCTCTCTAAATAAACAGGGTTTTCGAATATCCGGGTTGTAATGGTAGTACAGAAATTCGGCCGGGGAATATTAATATTTTCAAGTAAAGCTTAATTTGAAACGGTTTCGGCTGACAGTGTACATATACGCACATATATTTGTGTTTTTGTATTTTAAATACACATTATTTTATTTTCCAGTTTTAACGAGCAACATATGTGAAACACAATTTGATGTCTCGCTTAGCATCTTAATACATCATACCTCACAATTTGAAACTTATTTGAAACATGACGTTTGCTATGTCATTTGTATTTTTCTTTTGTTTGATACAGCGGGTGTTATTCGTATGTTGGAATGATTAATTGGGGAAAGCAGGACTTAAGTTTACAAACATCATATTGTGTGTCGGTAAGGAAAATAAATGTTTATTTGATCTTATACCCTGAAGTTACACTTTGGTATTCTCCTGTTTTAACATTGTTAATTCCATTATCTTATCCATATTTTGCCTAGGTTCATTGGTATTTTAATGAACTGTTATAACTGTTTCTCGGAATTTTGTTTTATAGTTTAATTGGACAATGATAATTCCGGAACTCCTCGCCATAACCCTTGATTCAGCTATATGAATCAATAAAAGTCCAGATTTGTCATACACTGGATTCTACTTATGTATTTTTCTACGTCACCTAATCAAAGGCTCAAGATGAAAACTTGTGATCGCCTTTTGTCTGTCGGCGCTCGTCGGCAGCCGTGTGTTGTTAACTTTTACTCATTTCGACTTCATCTTAAGAAACGACGAGCCAATTCTAACCGAACTTGGTAATAAGTATCTCCATTAATTCGCATACAGTTGTTTGCTAATGAAAAGGGGATAGGTTTTATAGGTGCCTCAAAAGGGACAACAAGGATCAAAATCTGTTTAAAAGTCCTCTAATGAACCCATAATCAGATGACTTTCAAATTTTGTATGCATGACTGTTGAAACCATATGTACAAAATCTACACAACACGCGAATGAAATAGAAATCTGCCCATAAACGAACCACTCAGTGCGCTTCAGTTATATAGGTTATAGTTTTCTTCTAAATTGTTTAATAACTCAAACCTAATTGACTTTTTGTAAACAAAGATATATGAGAAAGTTTATTTTAAATTACCTAAGGATCTTTTGGACAGAAATTAAAGCTCATAGTTCAAGGTCATGAGTACCTTGGTAGTTATTTCTCTTATTAAGTGGATTTTTATGTTTTATGTTTTTTTTTTTCGATTATCCCGAAATGTAAGATAGGTATAGAGAAAGTGAAAGACAAATTTTTGGCATGCTTATATCTACAAAAACGTCAATAGAGCGGAATTTTTCAGTTTGAGATATATGGAGTCATTGCCCATTTTATTTGAATGATTCATGGTATTGACTATTATCTTAAATAGTATAATAGAAAAAAGAAAGTTGAATAATGCTTGCAAATGAAATGGTTCCAGGACGTATAATCTATAAAAAGAAAACTTACGAACCAATGCCCAGCCTATTCTCACTGTATAATGTTTTACTCAGGTGACCATTAAGGTTCATTGGGTCTCTTGTTACTAAATTTATATCAACTTCGGTATTTGATCCAGGAGTATTACATAGAACGTTAGTACATAAATGTTTGCAAAGGTCGTACATCATTATCTGTCAACCTGTAGTAACACGTAATATTACATTTCATACAAATGTTTGACGTTGGAGCTTTCAGTTGACTCCAAGTTTTAAAGAACTTCAAGGTTTCGATGTTGGAACTCATATAAATGTATGTGTTGAGAATAACATCAATGTATTACACTCTAAAATGAATTTCAATTAATGTGTCTTGAACCGTTGTGAAGCCAAACCGGAGTTAACCCAACTATCTTCCACGTGGTATTCGTAATAAATAAATGTTTATTTATTATCAATTGTCAATCAATAATGGTGTTCATGGTAATAATAATTTGTTTTTATTCGGTGATTTCGTTTATTTTTGTTTTGGTGTTTACTCCACGCACAATAATTTTCCAAGAATTTGATCGCGATCAGTAATTAATGATGGACGAGAGAACCCATGAAGAGATCACCGGCCTTCCATGAGTAAACTGACAATATTTCTCACAGAACCAGTTCAGGTTCAAGTGGGCTCGAAGAGTGGTGAGAGAATTCATGTTCTAAGCACTTGGACACGGAGGTCCCGCATTCATTCAAACTAATTGTTCAGGAATTAACTGGACATATGTCATATACACGATTGTCTGGCGGATTTAATTGCTCTAATTAATAACGAAGAAACAACAAGTAGTTCAACAGTATTGCTCGTCGTCGTCGTTCATTTATTATTTAAACGCTAAGATGAAAAACTCGTTTGTCATCGCAAGTTGTAAAATCGAAAGACATCGTGTGTAAACTAGAACATGTTCTGTAGTTAAGCTTTGACCACCATATTTATACTTTCTTGCTCAAATACGCTAATGTTGTCCAAAGTACAGTCATGATTTTTATAGAAATCTGCTATTTTTTTCGTGAAACGTGCATCTGTTAAAAGCATTATCGGCTGGAACACATTGCACATTTTTCCCCGTTTTGGATTCAAAATTGTTCTCCATGTTGAGACAATTTTTATATCTAATTTGTCGTATTCTGATGATTTTAGAGTTTCGATTATCAATTGGTAATAATTTCACTTTTAGTTATATGTCCTAGGCATTTTTAAAAGTACAAAATGTAATTATGATATCTAGGTATCAACAACCGTTCATGAAATGGCTCATGCAATAGGGCAATGGCATGAGATGTCGAGATCGGATAGAGACAGCTACCTCACCATGAACTGGCAAAATATTGGTGCATCTAAGTCGAACGTGAATATAATGAAAGTAATCACCAAGAACTACAACCCTTACGATTTAGAATCGGTCCTACAGTACAGTCTGTGGGTGAGTATCATGATAATTATCTCACAGAATTTTAATATCTGATATTTCAAATGTTTCTTATTTTCTTTACGTTTTAGAATCATGTAAATATTTGTTCACTTATATGGATATATCACCGACTTCAGTAAAAATACCACGTTCTTTTCCCAGAGCTATTGAGTGAAGTAATATCAGTTAGCGATCGTTTACGTGCAATGCTCCTTCGGATGAGACGGTAAAAACCGAGAGCTCTTGTCACAGTGGGTGTCGGCACGTTAAAAAACTCTCACTGTTCAATGGCCGTAAGTGCCGAGCATAAGCCAAAACTTTGAAGCCCTTCATGGGAATTTGGTGACGTATCCATATGAGTGAAAGATTCTTGAATGGGACGTTAAACAACAATTCACCAGCAATGTGTATTGTTTTCCATGGACACGGAACCCAAGTTTTAATTCTTAACTGAAACACTCTTCGTTTGACATAGCAATGGTCGCGATCACAATTAAAGTCTTTGGTTTAGACTGCTTGCGGAAATCAAACACTGGACCATCCTCTTACGAGTAGAACACTCTGACACGAAACCAACGAAGACAGTCTGAAATTTGTGCATATGTATGTGTTTTTAATTTTAATAGAATTGTGGGTCTCATTATGGAGATGGGACTTGCATCATGTTAGTCTGTAACGGAGTATTACTGTCTATTAATCCCCGATGACAACCTTTGACGTTTCCATGGTATTAATTAGTATCCCATTGGTAAATTACGAAAAAAAGGAAAATGGAGTTGTCTTTAAATGAATGAATAATATTTTATATTTATGAAATATTTTCGTATCATTATTGTACTGGAATCATCAAACAATTACATTTAATATATTTCATATTGTTTTTGTTTTAAAAAGTAATTGCCATTCTGTTCGATATGTTTTCTTCTTTTGATTTGGTCTATCAAAACTTTGTTTATTGGACATACCTTTCTATCATAACATAAAGCAATTACAGTACCTTGACATACATATAATTTTATCCGTTTACGTGTAACCACTGTTACAAAAGATGACTAGATTAGCTTTTGAACCATCAACATAGTGGTGCTCACTTGAATGTCCATATCCGTGTCCGTGGTGGGACAATGACTGTAGCAATCTGATGACGTCATACATTGTGAAGCTGTAAAGAAACGAAATGAGATTTGGTTGAAGTTTACATCCATTAATATTCTTTGTGGCAAAACAAATATAACACTGAAAATAGAAAGTTAGTTCTCAAAAGCTCTACAAATAAACATGGTCAAACTTTTGTAAAGATACAAATGACATTTTACCATTGTATACGGAAAATAAGCCCCAGGGGCGAGGCCGAGACATTATCATCTTTATCATGCACCAAAAGTTGTGATCATTTGATGAAAATGTCAATACCGCCCATTTACGCTTAGTAAAGATATCGATTTCGTTTTAACAGATAACATTCTATACATTACGAAAGCATATTAGAAATATAGTTTCGTGTTGTGTCCGTCCATTCCCCCGCAAATGTGTTTTGTCGGGGTCATTTCTTTGACTACACTTTTCCTTTCATATGCATCTCAAGTAGACGGGCTATCGCATTGCACTTCTATTTCTAGATAGGGAATGTTAACAAATTTCAAATTCATGTTCAAATGTCTATATCCATGTCATGTTATGATGATTTGTATTCCTTGAGTTTTCTGAAAGTACGTATTTAATTTTGTCATATAGTAAAATGCATATAACCTGCCGGGGTGGAGTCTTGTGAACCCTATCTTTACATGGAAAATTCAAATGTTGGGTAATAACACATAACATTAAAATTACACTTACAAGTGTAATCGTTCCTACTTGTCACCACACGTAAAAGAGAATCAGGTGAGACATAAAAGTACGTGCTTTTTTCGTGCAGCTTGTCAAAACCGATAATTGCGTAGAATCATCCGTTTGACCACCAAAAGGTCACTCCGCCCCGCCATATTATGTGAGTTGGACAATAAAGTATACTGTATATTATTTTAGTTATGATGTTGCTGTTTTTAAAGACAGTGTTTCTTCTTGTTTCAGGCACTAAGTAATGGGAATGGTCAAGCAATGACTCCGAAAGACCGCAGACTTGATTTTTTGGCGAACATTGCGACAGGTTTAATGTTTTATGATGTCAAAGATATAAATATAGCTTATGGATGTGCAGGTATAGTACAGTGTTCGTGCAGGTGTTCTGTGGGCTTCGAGGCACACGTTTTTAAACTTGAATATTAGACTTATATATTAGGTCAAATTAGATTACTACATATCTATAATAACGCTTATCCGATTTAACTGTTCTGTTATAGTGCTGTCTGAAGAAATATAGTACCGATTCCGAGATATCATAGGAAAATGGCTCAGAGGGGAGAGGGTGATAATAGACTCAGTCGTACACGTTTACAACTATTGCCTTAAACCTGGAAATATAAATAACATTTGCAAATTTCAATCATTTCAATTCTCAATTTATAACTCCAACTTCTTGCATACTGGATCTAAAAGCATTTATGTAGTGGGCAGATTTTTTGTAAAACGCAAGATAGTGAAGGAAAGTAACTAACAGGAAAACGGAAAAAACAGTCATCCGTTGTAATCGGTCTACGGAGGATGCATACTCCTCCATGCACATATTTCAAGCGTGAAAGCACTTTCGTCGCGTCAATACCGTAAACGTGAATACTTTTGCTTGTTGTTATATACGCGATTTTCCTTGTCCCACCCCGTATTCGTAATTTTTTTTTTATGATGAGACCATTTGTATATCAACTTGGTCTTGTTATATTGGACTTGGATTTTCGATTATACATTGATAATTCTTCATTTTTACTACCAACAATGGTATCAAGATAATCAGTGATATCTATCATTTCATTTGTGAGGAATGAATTTTAGATAAATATTTTCCCTAATAAAGGTGTCATATGACATTACTTTGCTAAGCTGCTTGTCAATGCATAATGTCCATATACACAATGTCGTTATTTCAGATAATTGTGCGAATCAGACAGAATGTCAAAACGGGGGATTTGTCATCCATAACTGCAAATGTTATTGTCCAGATCATTTGACCGGAGATCACTGTGAAACACTTATGACAGACCAAGGTATGACTTTAATGTATAACATTATTAAACTGGTTGGTTTAACAGTACATGATATGATAGTATATAGTTAAAGAAAAGATTAAATTTGAAGCAGTTTTTTTTATTTTTATCATAATGCTATATTTCCATGGGAAAAAAGAATAATGTTATCAATTCACACCTTTTCTTTTTCTGGACATTTGGTCCAATCCCGTTGACTCCGTTATTAAGGTCATCCGACTTCAGGTCGGATGACCCAACTATTTTTCTAAATATTTTGTTTCTTCTTTTTTTCCTAGTACATTTTGTGTCATCTCTAGAGCAAAAATGGGCCGATTTGTCTCAAATGCTTTGCATTTGTGCACAATACGAAGCTACGGATAGGTTTTTTGAATGTTTTTAAAAGTTTCCTTTTGTTTTTTAGTTATCTCCCTTTTTTACTTTTTCCATGACTGATTCTGTGGCTCATTTCCCCCCGTAACTACTGAAGCTAAAGCGAATCTGTTTGGATTTTCTGAAAGGCCAACGGCTGTAGTTGTGTAAGAATGTTTCAAATTTGATCTGAGTGTCCCATCAAAAAGGGTTCTCATTTTGTCGGCTCAAAATCAGACAAAAGTCGTGAAATATCTCAGAAACTAAAAACTTTTAGTATAGACATATACATTAGAATGTCATTCAGTTTCATAAGCTGAAAACGTTTTAAGTCACATGATTTAAGGTCAAGGTCTCAGAGATATTTGAAATCTTAATCTTGAGATCTCTAAAACTATCAGAGTTCACTATAGACTTGATTAAATATGCGATTTGTAGAAAATGTGCTAGAAAATACCCATGTGAAGTCATCAGGTCTAAGGTCAAGGTCACAGATTAGTTTGAATGTTAATTCAAAATTTCAACTGAAAATAACTTAAAAACTATAGAAATTTTATGTATAGGTTATTGCGGATGATTTGCAGGGAATAAGCTGAAAAGTATTTGTGTGAAGTTCAAGTTCACAGCTTAGTTTTTAATTCTATATTTTAACTCAAAACAGCTTAAACTATAGAACTTTTATATATAGAAAAGTGTAGAAGATTGGTAGGCAATGTACTGAAGTAATATCTGTGTGGAGTTTTAAGGTCATCGGGTCAAAGGTCAAAGTCACAGCTACATTTGAAAATTTTGACTCAAAATAGCTCAAAAACTGTAGAACTTTTGTATAAAAGATTTGTGGAGAATGAGCTGAAGAAATTTTCTGAGAGGTTTCAAGGTTATTAAATCCAGGGTCGAGGTCACAGCTTAGTTTGAATGTCAATTCAATATTTAAAATCATAATGGCTTAAAAACTATAGCAATATTATGAATAGGTTAGTGTTGAAGATTTGTAGGCAATTTGCTGAGGGATATCTGTGCTAAATTTCAAGGTCATTGGACCAAAGGTCAAGAAATTTGAATTTTCAAGTCAAAATATCTCAGAAAAATAGAAGTTTTATACAAAGGTTACTGTTGAAGATTTGTAGGAAATATGCTGAAGAATATTTTTCTGAAGTTTCAAGGTCATTGGATCAAATGTCAAGGTCACAGTTCAATTTGCGAAAAATCAACTCATAATAGCTCAAAAACTATAACTTTTGTATATAGATTAGTGTTGAAGATTTTAGGAAATCAACTGAAGAATATATAAATAAAGATTCAAGGTCGTCGTATCAAAGGTCACGGTCAGAGCTTAATTATAAAATTTCAGCTTAAAATAGTTCAACAAGTTTATAACTTTATATATATAGATTAGTGTTGAATATTTGTAGGAAATGTACTGAAGAATATAAATGTGAAACATCAAGATCATCGAGCTAAAGGTAGCCCCAAGCATTAGCTCCAGCTTCAGTCGGATGTTTTTTGCCCCAGCAAAAAGCTCAACTCTAGTTATATATATTTCAGTACTTTTACTTCAGTTTCAAGGCGGTTTGTAACTAACCGTGGTTCGAAACTTCTTTCTTTTACTTTGCTAAAACATTTGAAAGTAGATTTCAAACATTTTCTTGATACTCCTCACAATAAAACAGCCATTTTTTCACCACCATATGCCTCGTAATACTGGGTGATTGATGCAGTTGAATACCCCATGTTACTGATACGGAGATGGCACCAGTTTTAGGTGAAGGGCAACATATTTTGACCTGAACTATCGAATTACGCATTTCATGTTCCATGCCTTTAGTTATTGAACGGTTCAAAGTAGCCTAAACATAAAGCTGTACTAGAAATGTTAAATGTGCCGCAGAATTATGGGTAGCGGGGGTTTTAAACAACGGGGGACTTTAAACAAATGTGTTTGATATATATTTCTTTGAAATACTTTAAGATTGTGGTGGAACTATAACTCTAGATCACCTTCAGTCGGAACAAATTATTTCACCTCAGTACCCGAATAACTACCCTGTGAACAAGACATGTGTATGGGTAATTCAGGTAATTACCGAATTCAATACCATATTGGCATTATATTTTACAAAATGTTGAATATTTTTTGTATTGATAGCGTTAGTTGCATGCTCTATTTATCTATTCATCTATCTATCTATCTATCTATCTATCTATCAATCCATCCGTATATCTATTTACATTCTCTCTCTCTCTCTCTCTCTCTCTCTCTCTCTCTCTCTCTCTCTCTCTATATATATATATATATATATATATATATATATGTGTGTGTGTGTGTGTCGTGTCGTGTGTTTCGGGTGCTATAATTGACTTTTTATTTTCTCTAAATATTACTTTAAAACTAAAGATTTTAAATATTTTTTTTCGAAAAAGTATTGCAAAGTAAATTTCCTGTTGAATTTCAATACGTGTTTTAGTAACAATTACAATGTTTTGAAGTATCTTGGTCAGTTTTGTTATATATCCATGTCTATATATTCTTCAAGGGTCCTGTTGGCTCCTTTATCAATCTCAAAATCAATGACTTCAATCTGGCAAATAGCGCTTCTGCATGTTACCATTGGTTGGAAGTTCGATATAATATGATGGGTCAAAACGGACCAAGGTGAGTAATTAAAATGAAAATATATATGTATTATTTGGATTATTAGTATTATTAGGGGATGCTTACTCCTACATGGCACCTCTTGGTTTCCAGAGGTCCGTGTTTGTCCATTTTTACCGGATTTCTATCTATGTCCTGGACATTCTATTAATTTATACTTTGGTATCTGAGATTTTTTATATCATACCATATAATTTGGGTTCAAAAAGGAAGTTAATAATTGAACATTTCGTTGATGAATCTGAATTTGTGTAAGTCTTTGGTCCTTCTGGAAATTAAACTTAGATCTCTCGCCATATTAGGTATTGTAGTTTTATTTTGTTTGTTTGTTTGTTTGTTTTTGTTTTTTTGATTTGTTTGTTTGGTTGTTTGTTTGTTTGTTAGTTTTTGTTGTTGTTCTATATGCATATAATTGACGATAATTGTTAAAGATACTAAACATGTTTTTAAATATAATATATTTACATTCTCTTCTATTCACTTATTTTCATTATACTTGCATATCGGAAATTGATTTCCTAGTGATCCGCGTATGTATACATACATGAAATGGAACTACTTGTGAGGTTTTGTTTTTAGAGATATTATGTTAAAATCTTATAATTCTATAAATAACAGCAAAGGTTAAAATATATTTAAATGAAATTCTAAAATGCATTTTGAATTCATAAGATAGAAAATAAAAAAAGAACGTTGTGAACTATTTTTATCTGTCATGTAGATACCGTATCCTGTTGCTATCCACCATAGCAGCATGGACTAAATGTTCCTGCAATGGAAAAATAATACGCCGAATACATGTAAATATAAGGTTTGAATTACCGCGGTTTAAGATGCTCTATACCAATTCTCGATATAAAAACAAAATAGCAATAAATGCAATTCAATCTTCTATCAATACGCTGTTTTAGATTGTGTTCCAAAATGGGCAAAGAAACTATCACGACAACAAAAGACGGAAATCCAAATTTGATGATGTTGGTGTTTGACAGTATGGTATATGATAGAGCTGCCACCAAAGGTTTTAACTTGACAGTCAAAGCTGTCGGACCGGGTAAGTGTCTGTATTTCTCTCATAATTTGTGTCTATGTATGTTTGTATATTTATATGTGTATGTACGTGCGTTACACAGTATGGTATATTATAGAGCTGCCACCAAAGGTTTTAACTTGTCAGCCAAAGATGTCGGACCGGGTAAGTGTCTGTATTTCTCTCATAATTTGTGTCTATGTATGTTTGTATATTTATATGTGTATGTATGTGCGTTACACAGTATGGTATATGATAGAGCTGCCACCAAAGGTTTTAACTTGTCAGCCAAAGATGTCGGACCGGGTAAGTGTCTGTATTTCTCTCATAATTTGTGTCTATGCATGTGCGTTTGCAAAGTGCAATATAAACTGGACAGGTTATGACCATGGTATTACAAAGTATATATGTCTTTTCATTTCCTTTTGAACAATTAGGCTTTTTGATAGATGTATTTTGATTTTTGTACTATTAAGAGGGAGAAGGATACTTACCTGCTCCAGTGATAAGAATGGCAATGTAGTAATCTAAACTAGAACTGGTGTTGTCAATCTAAACAAATATAAAAGACTACGCAAATTTGTCCCCAAAAGTTGTTCTTTGTCTATAAAATAATTAAACCGTCATCTATAAAGTACAGCTTCACAGTGACATCATTTGTCCCTCCTTTTCTCTGGGTGCAGACACATTTGGACATATATCCTCATAACTTTCCTATTGTATAATATGCTTGGTCAATCATAAAGAAAAGATTCATTTTGATTTGATGCATCGCCCAGTCAAGGTCATGGTCATGTTCAAAGTTACTCAAGATCAAATGATAGTACAATATTTCCTTAAAAGGATTTTTTCTTTAAAATAATAAATTTCGGCATACTTCAAGGTGTAATTTCTTCCATATACACCCACGGCTTGTTTTGTTGAATCTGAATAATTTTTAACAATTCTGAATTTATCATTTTCAGATAATATATATATATATATATATATATATATATATATATATATATATATATATATATATATATATATATATATATATATATATATATATATATATATATATATTGATGACTAATTTTGTTACATGACCGAATGATAAAACTTTGGTATTTTGGGAGTCACAGCTTTCAAACTTTCGTCCTGTTTATCCAACAACTATAGTTAAGACATAAAAACACCTAGAAACCATGATTTTGGATAAAATTTCGTCAAGTTAACTTGAAAAATATGGGTTTTGAAAATAAATGTTTTATGATAATGAAAATGAGAGTTGATAAAAAATCAAAATTCAGGAAAGGGGCATAACTCCTGCATATGTAAGCATCCCTTTTACACCCACACATGTGTCAGATTATCTATTCTATTGAGTCATATATTCATAGTGAATAAGTATGCAAACATTTTGAAAACAAAATTATGATAAGTTTTTTGTTTACCCCAGGGTGGCCTTTTCCCCCTAAATCTCATTAATGGTTATTGTTATTGTGATTGTTATTATTATCATTATCATATTCATGATCAATACTATCATTATTATGATTATTATAATTATCATTATTATCATTATTGTTATTATTATTATTATTATTATTATTATAATTATTATTATTATTATTATTATTAATTATTAATTATTAATTATCACTATTATTATTATTATTATTATTATTATTATCATTATTATTCTAACCATCATAATTATGATTATTTTATGGGTATTTAAGATAGATATTTGTACCTTTAAGGTTGTGCCTATAATCCCTGTGTGCTTGGAAACTGTTCAGTAGATGACGATGGTAACCATGCGTGCTTGTGCAATGAAGGTGTAACTGGAGCTGCCTGTAACATTGTAAACGGTAAACTGTTTATATTAATCCATGGACAATGAAATTGTATTGTTGTTACTCTGTACATGTAGAGCAATCTGTGAATATTCAACCTGTTACTCCGTATGTTTTATATTAAATATTGTGTACAGTGCAATAATTGTGAAGAAATTGTAAATAACATTCAAAACATGGGATAATTTCAAATCCTACATAGAAAACGATTAGATCTGGCGATCGTGGAAGGGTGACGAGGAGAAGTGGGTCGCCGAGATAGAAGATAAAAGATTAAACTAAAAATAACTAAAAGTTAATATTTTTGTTTATCTCTCTGTATGTCAGTTTCCATCTCTCTCTCTCTCTCTCTCTCTCTCTCTCTCTCTCTCTCTCTCTCTCTCTCTTCTCTCTCTCTCTCTCTCTCTCTCTCTCTCTCTCTCTCTCTCTCTCTCTCTCTCTCTCTCTCTCTCTCTCTCTCTCTCTCTCTCTCTCTCTCTCTCTCATTTGTCTGACGATTTTATTCTATTTTAGGAAATACTACTGTCAATTGTTCCTTTGAGGATAGGTCACATTGTTTTATGACAAACGTTCCAGCAGACGACTTTGATTGGAGCCTTGAAACTGTAAGCATAAATTGATAATATACATCAAATATAACATTTAATATATTTTAATTAATATACATCATATATATACATATTATATAGATAAAAAATAAACGGTTTCTGATTTGAAAAGTCGGCATTTACCCCTTCAAAATGTATCTACGTATTCAATGGAAAACCAGGGAATATCATTTCGAAAAATAGAATATGGAAATTCCCTTTTACACTATTGGATTAATTACTCAGATTGTTACTTACATTGTGGGACTAGTATATACTGTACATGTATATAAATACTTATATAATAAATAAATATTGGATTTCAGGTCAATATTACACCGTATCCATCCACTCAAAAGTCTATAATCGTATAATAAGCTCTAAAATATGTTGATTTTCATGTACCTTTAGGTGAAGGATTATATGATAGTCGCCATAAATGTTTATCAAATGTCATCATTTATTAGTTGTGTAGGCCACTAGAATATTCCAAACAGGTACGGGAAAAATTATATTTTAATTTAGATTTAATTTCAATTTAAAGGGAATATGATAAATCCGATATGCAAAACACAAATATAAATGTTTACTATGTGACAATTTTACACGTGGTAACCCTTTGTCTGTCATGTTATGAGAGAGAGAGACAGACAAACAGAGAGAGAGAGAGACAGAGAGAGAGACAGTGAGAGACAGAGAAAGAGAAAGAGAGAGAGGAAGACAGAGAGAAAGACAGACAGAGACAGATAGAGAGAGACAGACAGAGAGAGACAGACAGACAGAGAGAGACAGAAAGGCAGTGAGAAACACAGAGAGAAAGAGAGAGAGGAAGACACAGAGAGAAAGACAGACAGACAGAGACAATTAGAGAGAGAGAGACAGAGAGAGAGAGACAGAGAGAGAGAGAGAGAGAGAGAGAGACAGACAGACAGACAGACAGAGACATAGAGGTATTGCAGCTCAATTAAATTAAAATTTGCAATGCTAACAATCTGTTGATTATTACATTACATTTGGTTGTTTCAAAGAGATCACTTATTTTTACTTTAAGACATATACAATGACGAGCAACACAGGCCCATCGCTTGCTCATGGGGGTTCCAAATACCTATACATTGAATCATCTCCTCCACGTAGGAACGGGAACAAGGCGATCTTGGTCTCTAATGTTGATTTTACAGGTCAGTATTTGTTGTTTTACGTTCGGGAAATAAATTTACACTTTTATAAAGATTTCACAAACTATACATGCATTGCCACAAATTTGTATCCATATCAAAGACAGACATCAACACAATTATGTCTCTTTTTCCGTTTCAAGTACAGTCAATGCTCATTTAACTTTGTTATTTAGAAAACACGGCGGTATATTGACTTAAACGATGATTTAAGATGAATTAGTGCATCTTGGTGGTAAATAGGGTTACCGTTCTTTGATAACGTAGATGTATCTTTTATGAAGAGAAAACAGGAAAATAATTCATATTGAATAATTACCTCTTTAATTTAAATCTTCAATTACCTTGTCTTACCACTGCTGTCTGAATTTACATTGATAGCTCTCAATTAGCAGATCCATTGAGTAGGATAATATATTGCGATATATCGAGATAACTAACATTATGAAATGAAAAAGAGTGACTGAATGTGACAATGAATTTGACGTGGTATAGAGTATTTTAGGTACCAGGTAAACGTGGCGTTATTGCAAGAGCCGAGTAGCGATAACTCGAGAATCGACTGTATTTATGTATTCGTGTTTGTTCATTTTTTTACCAGATTTGTACCTACATCCTGGACATCTTATAGATTTATTATTTGGTATATGGTATTTATTTTATATATCATACCAAATAATTGACTTTACTGTTATTGGAAATGCCAAATCTTCAGTGTCTATGTTAAAGTATAATTTTCTTGCGGCAAACATACGCGTAAGTAGATAAAAAGATAAGTACATATATATGATTGCTAGTTTCACGGTTGGTATACCAGACCAATTCATATTTGTAAGATATTCTGATGATATAACTAAATATAGAGGGTCCATTAATTGACAGCTACTGATTGCAGGTGGTAGGTATGATTCACACTGATTTTATCTCCTAGGATTCTTAACAGATTAAAACGAAAATATTATAATTTATAAGTAAGAATTTTACAAGACGCAAATTTAGCGATTTTATGATTTAAAAACGATGAGCAATGACTCAGGATTAGCGATCTCAACAACCTCGCTAGTAATGCCAAATTTGAATCCTCGCTAAAACGTCTGCTTATACGGTAATTAAGACCTTTCTGTTTTTCTTTAGAACCATGCAAGTAAATTTAAATATCAAACAAAGATAAATTCATGAACCTGTACTTTTGTATTTGCTTTGGACCTTTTATACATATATTAAAACTAATCGTTATAACGAGACCGTATAGTGTGATTGATATTAATTAAGTTTTAATTATGCATGTTTGTCATTCGAATTTGACTTTTTTTCGTGGAATCATTTATTTATATTGTTATGCATGTATTTCCATATTAAAATCGTTCGAATTACATGATTATTACAACCAATGTATTCAAAGTTCTAACATCTCAATTTCTTGCCATTTTCTTGATTTTCAAGGTAGCAATACGTATTGCTTAACAATGTGGTACCATATGTATGGCAAATTTATAGGCAGTCTTGAAGTTAAAACTAACAGCTCAACACTGTGGTCAAAAACAGGTGACCAAGGAAACAGTTGGGAATTGATTAACATTAACGTACCAATGATGCCTGACCAAAAGGTAAAACTATGTCCTATGACGGATTTCTACTGCTAAGTGTTTTGGTAAATGAATGTATGTATGTATGTATGTATGTATGTATGTATGTACGTACGTATGTATGTATGTATGTATGTACATGTATATATGTTTGTATGTATTTATGTATGTATGTATGTATGTATGTATGTATGTATGTATGTATGTATGTATGTATGTATGTATGTATGTATGTATGAATTTACGTATGTATGTATATAGAGTATGTATTTTTTTCTCTTTCTTTTTATTTTGCTGTCTCAGTGGGTATTTTGTTTGCATTCTATACAGTTATAAAATCATCACCACCAAGTGATGTTATTATCATATATTTGTATGTAACTGTTCATCTTGTACTAAAGTTATATTTGGCATTGTTAACACCATTTCAATTCGAAAATTTTCTAAAGCTAAGATAGTGTTAGACACATTTCGGTTATACTTATTATTTGGCCTTATATGGCACCACTTTATCTTTAGAATAAAACATACTTTTCAAATTGGAGCTCAACTGATGAAATCTGATTGACAGAAACGATATCGTCTTCAGCATTATAACTTTGGTATTATGTTTATGATATATATATAACCACTAGGTCGTTGCCACTGCTGGTGGACCCTTTGAGTCCCCGAGGGTATACATAAACCTAGTATCTGGTATTTCGGTACCAGCTGTTCATCTTGTACTAAAGTAATATTTGGCATTGTTAACACTATTTAAATTCGAAAATTTTCTAAAGCTAAGATAGTCATTTTTTCAGTGGTTACTCTTAGATGGATTTCGGCTTTACTTTAGAGATATTTTTGGTATTGTATGACACCAATTTATCTTTAGAAAAAACACATACTTTTCAAATTTGAGCTCAACTGATGAAGTCTGATTGACAGAAACGATATCGTCTTGACCATTATAATTTTGGTGTAATGTTTATAATATATATTTCAGCTATCAATCGAGGGAGTAGTAGGAGGAGGCGGTACGGGTGATATTGCTATTGATGATTTAAAACTTAGCCCAGGTCCATGTGGTAAGGCTGTTTAGCATGCTTTGTAATAAATTCTGAAACATGTTCCAAATTTTCAGGATAGTCTTTTATAGATTGTCTTGTGCGGGGTCAAATATTATGATGTTGGTATTGATAATTGGTAAATGAAAATTTAATCGCCTGTATTTGAATTTTGAAGAGTTTTAATACTAAAAAATGAATTAGTTATATGGTCGAGGCCAGTTGTTATATTCAGTAGTGGAGGAGAGTACCCAATTACAATGCACCCGGAAATAGACAACAACCTTTCCACAAACAAAAACTGGCAAACTTTCCCACAAAAATCAGTTTGGGTTCTTGCGAAGCTCGAACTTGATCTGACAATGAAATGTGAGTTCATGGCTCAATGTGCGGACCACTCCGACACGGAGGCCTCACGTAAACGCATGTAATTGGACAGTTATGTATAAGAATTATCAATGAACTTGGAAATATATAAACATTTGTGATAAGTTTTTGTCCTCAGGATAATAAACTCCTGTTTTCGATTACAGTCTTCTATAGTTCAGTCGATAAAATCCTCACTTCCAATGGCATCTGATCCCTCCTCTAGAATTCCAGAGGTCCTTGTTTGTTCAATATCACCAGATTTGTAATTGTATCCTGGACACCCTGAAGATTCACATTTTGGTATCCAAAATTTTATATATTTACCGTACGTACGGATTTGGCAATCGTTTGATTTTAGTACTTTGAGTTGCATGATGTCCCTAACGTTTGTGGAATAATATATCTACATTGTACTTCAAATTCGAGGTCAGCTGTTGAAGTCATATATTATGTTTTTAACATCAATTTTTGTCTTTGTTTTTTACCAATATTGTAACTTTGATATTATATTGATAAAAGTATAATTTCGGATATTAATTTAATTTAAAGATTGTTCAGATATGGTATGCAAAAATGGCGGAACATGTATCGAAGACAATGGACGTATAAATTGCCAATGTCCGGTAGGCATATCGGGAATAGTGTGCCAAAATAGTGGTAAGTTTTAAGCATACGTAACGAAATTAAATTATTTAATACATATTTAAATCAAAACTCAATTTTCCTATTACCCATGATAACAAGTTGTTAATCGTGGACGAGGAATAACGGTTACATTGTATCTGTAAAAACACCACCTGTCAGCGAGAAACTAGCTAACTCTCTAACATGACCAGCTTAAGTTCCGGTTCGACTCACACATGCGCTAATAAGCAGTGAGAGACTTTGTCATTTACTGCTCCTTGCTCGAACCACTCGGCTATGGATTCTAAAGCATGTTTCATACTAATTAATGTTATAAATAATGAAATGCCACTGGTTGTAAAAAATAGTAACACAACATAAGATAAAACAAATACGTGGTATATTAATTTATTCGATAGTCTTTGGTTAACTGTTTTTGTCCTTACATTCTCTTAACAACTGTTGAATTGCCCTATATAATCAGGTTTATTATTCCGTTTTTTATCAGTCTGCGATGCCAACGACTGTATGCTTGGAACATGTTCTACAAACCCAAATAACGGATCATCGTACCTCTGCAGTTGTCTTCCAGGAATAACGGGGGCGTTATGTGATACTGTCATGGGTAAGTTCCTGTAATACATAGATTGATCATGTTGATTTTATGTACATAATCAAAATATTTGTTGATAAGCTTGCTGTTCATCTACGGATCATCTGTCCAAGAATATTTCAATGATAATTATCATTTTAATGGGGTGGCTGTTTTTGTCAACACTGTACAGTGGTGAAAGGTTCAATCTTTATGCTGTTAGATAATCTTCCTTTAAAAGAAAGTTTTAGCATTGACGTATCTGTGAGTGATTGTTTTACAGGAAACATTGCCGAAAGGTATTCGATATCCACTAGTGTTTTGACAAATAATTCAAAATATCAAAACCAATATGCATGCATTACGAGACATCGCATTACGATACCTTAACACTGGACACGATATACATTTTGAATGCATTGATGATTTTTCACCTTTTATATGATAGTATTACTGGGTGCAATGGAACTGCCACTTAGTTTTACCTACACTATTGTCTAATTGCAATGGAGTGTGAAACCGACCTGGCTCAGTCGGTAGGGCGGTCGACTCTTGATCGTGAGGTCATGAGTTCGAGGCTGCAGGTCGGTTTCCTGTTCTTCGGATGAAACAGTAATTACTGAGGTGAATGTGGACTCACGGCGGGTGTGACCGGTCGACAGGGGATGCTTACTCCTGCATGGCACCCGATCTCACCTCTTGGTTTCCAGAGGTCCGTGTTTGTCCATTTGTACTGGATTTGTATCTATGTCCTGGACATCCTATTGATTTATATACTTTGGTATCTGAAATTTTAATATAATAATAATAATAAGAAGAAGAAACACAGCAATTACAATATATCTTTACACTTATAATGTATAGCTGCTTTTATTTAATTGATAAATTTAATAAAAAAATGTTTTATTATTCTTCTTGCAGTAGATGCAACAGTCTCATGCTCGTTTGAACCTGGTGAAGTTTGTTATTTGCATAACATTACAGGTTCTGATGACTTTGATTGGTCGGTGAAATCCGTATGTATCAAATATATTTTAATACATTTTTATATATTGTATTTATCACATTTTTATAGCGTATTTCATCATAGATTTTTTACATAGTACTCACATCCGTATATTTATTAGGAACGAAAACGAAGAAACAAAATTTAAAAAATAATAAAAATAATTAGTCCCTTTTACTGGATTGATTTTGTCAGATGCAGTCTCATATCATGGTGTACTGAAATGTATCGCCAATATGTACTACAGATTATGTTCTTATAGCTCTTGTAACAATAATATCTCTTGTAATAATATAAACATTACAAACCAAAATGTTAAAAAGTCACCAAGATCATATCTAAAACAATGAATGGTGGAACAGTGGTGGTCATATGGAGAATCCAATATGTGGGTCGGATGCCTCAAAGGTATTCAACCCAGGCGTTTTTCTATTATTTGAAAATCTAGTTATTTGTAAAATATCAGGATGTGACGGCATACTTCGCATAAAAATAAGTGAAGTTAGAATTATACAAGTAAATTCCAACACGAGTATTGAGTAAATATTGTTAGTTGCTGAAATGGCTGTTTTAGTTGTCGTAATTATTTTCAGCATTTTGTTTTTATTAAATTGCGATATTGTATTACATCACACTCATCAATGTTCAGTCAGATTTTTAATGTACAGGAGAACCCCGTTGCAGTGTACCCAGGAGAAGACAACCGACTTTCTGCAAGTAAACCGTTAAACTTTCTCACAAAATGGGTTGAGGTTGTAGCGGGACAAGAACACGTTAACCACAATTTAAAACGCGATGGTCAAACCACTCGACCACAAATGCCTGCAACATTTTAGTCATTTTAAGTCAATGTCAAAATTCCACGTGTCACAAAAGGACATTCTCAATACCACCCACGTGTTTTGCAATAGACCATGTTAGAGTGCGGTTTCAAAATGCAAAGTAAGGCATTATTATATCTCGGATAAGCAGAGTTTATTGCCTATATGATCGCGGATATTAATATCTTGAAGTAACAGATGCCAGAATTAGATTACAGGAAAGTGATGGCACTTTCCATATTTAGAAAAGTAATAATTTCACTAAAATTAATTCCTCACAAATGAAGTAAAATAAGATATCGCCGAATATCGTCAATGAAAATATTATATAACGTGAATCGACCTTGCCCAACTTTCAGATGAATCTGAGTAGAAACTGATCGGAATCAGAATCGGAATCAGAATCGGAATCGGAACTCGAAAATGCTCTGATAATTTATATAAAATTTTCTTATCCATTGTATAAAGGTATTGGTAAATCACGAATTTCGATGTATGTCAACAAATTTTACGATTGCTATAAAGGGATCATGTCTGCAATTACTGTGTTTTAATAAATGAATATTGTGTAACGAGTTCAACAATAATTGTTGAAATATCGTCTTTACCTAATATGACACGGTTTATTCCTCACGTGTTCTTATTTAATTTGACTTTGGAAACCCGGCTGACGTGATAGCTCGACAGGAAATGCTAAGTTCTCAATGCAACCTGTAATGTCCGCAATCCGTGTCCGTCTTCTCTACATAATATTGTTGTCATCTTCCTTTACCTAAATGCGATTTAGTATATGTAATTCACACACGCACACACACACACACACACACACACACACACACACACACACACACACACACACACACACACACACACACACACACACATATATATATATATATAATGTTTTAATATAGTATCTACGCAGATTTCAGCAGACATGAATATCTTTTTTTTTTTAAATTTGCTAAAATTGACTGCGCGCTTATACATTTAAATTTACTGTCTGTTGTAAATGAATCAGTTTACCTTGAATTTTCGTTAGCTCTTCGATAGCCGTTGTTGAGCCGTCTGTACCGATAGTGACTGGGATCATCCTCACTTATTTCATTTTAATTTGACTAAGGACTCACGCGGGTGTAACCGGTCAACATGTGATGCTTACTCATGCATGGCACCTGACCCCACCTCTTTACTTACGGAGATCCGGGTTTTTCCATAGTTCACCAGATTAGTATCCTGTATCCTGGACATCGTAAATATTGATATTTTGGTATATATTTGATTTTATATTCCTATAGGGAATTACCTCTTCAAGTTACACAGGTCCGTCGGCAGCACATGGTGGCCTATACTATTCATATATAGAATCATCTTCTCCCCGTCGTTTGGGTGACGAAGCCGTCCTTTATTCCTGCAAGTTTGCACGTACGTTTATTTATGTTATCGTTGAAAGCAGCTCTCTCATTTGCTTCCTTTGTCTCCTTTTTCGTTGTTTTTTTTTCTTTTCTCTATCATGCGTTCTATACACACGTTTATTCTCTGATATGTTCTTTATAATGAATTTATGTCTATTTGTTATTGCAAGAATTGATTGACGGATGAATATCCCGTCTGAAATATTGATTTCATCGTAAAATTCATACAACCTGGCGCGATGGAGTCTTTTGAACATCTTTCTGACCTGGACGAATTTCAATTTTTAGGTGAATTATATAAATTGCACTGACAGGTGTAATCGTTGCTATTTGTCATTATACCTCCATGCCATATCCAGTTGGTAATAAAACGCTTTCCCCGTGAAGCCTGACTTAATCTAAAAGTGAGTGGATTCGACCGTATGATAGACAGAAGGTTACTCTATCCCGTCATGTTAGTTGAAGGGGGCAATACTATTCGCTATGTTTGTATATAAAGTATATATTATATATTTCGGTTTAGGTATGGCAGCGTACTGATTTCTATATATTCAACGTTCTACAATATCTGTCATCGTGACAGTCTTATAATGTGATTTTTAGCCAAATAATAATACATGTATCGTAATCAATACATGCTGATGCATTCCAACCAGGGTTGACAAAAAGCCGGTGGTCAATACATGTTAAGACTGGTCAATACTGGTATTTACTGATCAATACTGGTCTTTACTGGCCAATTGAAATTTGACTTTATGCTTATTATGGTCTTAATTTAGTGGGTAATATTGAGTCTTATTGTTCAAACTTTGCGATTAGTTTAACGGTATTAAAAATAACATTTGACTTTAATATCAGAATCAAGAGACAAGATACGTTGTATTTTAAAGTTGAAATTCAAAACTTTCGACCCTACCACGGGTACTCACCAGATGGTTAAAATGGTATATACTACAAATGTTCAATTCAGTCCTCAGATTAACAGCACAGAAAATGACTTATTGTTTCAAATCATCTGAAAATTTCATTTTCATAGTTCTCTTTTTAACTGTTATATAAACAACTTATATGGGATAAGGGTTAGGGTTGCAACAATGGGTGCAAAAAGTTCTATTAAACACCATGATGTTAAATATAACTTTTTGCATCCATAACATCTAATCCTTAGCTCTGCTAACAAATATTTCGTTGTTTTAATAATATATTAATTGTGCACATTACATTTCGTTGAATTGAATTAACACGTATAAAAAGGAACCTTTTACTAGGTATAATTCATATAAAATGTCGTCGTAGTATCAATCTCGTAGATAAATGAAAAAAAAAACGAAATAAACGAAATTAAGACAACAGTGAGATTTTTATGATTTTACAATATATATATATATATATATATATATATATATATATATATATATATATATATATATATATATATATATATATATATTTAGAAATAAACTTTTGAAAACATCACATATACGTAAATTTGCTTTATTCCGTGAGCGCTTTCGCCTTACGGCTCATCAGACAGAATATAATGGTAGCAGCTATTTTTACGCTGTACCAAAGAACTCTTACATTATATATATATATATATATATTTCAGCTGCGACGAGATGCCTTCACTTTTGGTACCATATGTATGGTGGTGGCACAGGCAATCTGACGGTTAGTCTTTCCGGGAGTCCTGTGTTTACCAGATCTGGAAATAAAGGAAATAAGTGGAACGAGGCCTACGTGGAGATTCCAGATTCCGATACGTACGTGGTAGGTATCTATGGTTCATACTTCACAAATAACCAATGACCAAATGTCCGACACGGCACCTCTTGGCAAACGTTTCCATTATGGCGTCACATTTAAATGCCCCGTCAAACACTTGTCACAATTGAATGACGTCAATAACGCACACTTGGCGGTAGGTCAATACATTGAAGAACGAGATGGAATATCAACTTTTTCAATTTTACAAACAAACAGCATGTCAAGAAACAAATACAGGGGCTTTGACATACCCCTAGGCCTATCATTATAAAACTTAAGACGAATATCTTACCCAACTTTTGCTAATCCTGGAATCTGATTACCTAAGCAAGCAAATTTGAGAGTATTCTCCGATTTAAGTAAAGGTAATGGTGTCAGGCCCTGATATATCAGATATACGTTTATGCCAAGTGTATAGAGCCGGTCTGATTCAGTCAGTAGCCCGCTGGGCCCTTGATCGTGAGGTTGTGAGTTAGAGTCAAGCCGGAGGCATGTCGGATTCCTGTCCTTCGGATGATGAATGTTTCTCAAGTTCACAGTATCAAAACATACGACTTCTCTACTCTTTACACAACAATTCCAGATAAAAAAATGAGAGATACTTTTTAGCATCATAGACCGCTTTTTTCACTAAACGTGGTACCCGAAGATTTAAATATCTAGTGATTGGCTATCATGATGCGTATTTTGTCCACCACCACTCTGCTTTTACACATAAACAGCATTGAAGTTTATATAAAAAAAGATGCCGGAATTTCTAATAGACAATATATTTGTAATGTTCGGAGACATAGTCTTTCAACAAACTATCTGCATTCCTATGAGAACCAATTATACCCCTTTATTGGCTGACCCGTTCCTTTACCCATTCAAAACAGAGTGCATTCAGAAACGAAATCCAAAGAAGAAAAAGCTAGCGGTGCCTTTTTATTTGACATCTAGATATATCGACGACGTTTTGTCAATTTATAATGACATTTTTCATACATATATCAATGCGATATATCCCAGCGAACTAGAAATTAAAGATACAACAGAATGAAGTACACACGCTTCATACTTAGAAATTTTACTTACTATAGACACAGACGGGGAAATAACAACTAAGCTATACAACAAACGTGACGACTTCGACTTTCCCAATTGAAATATTTCACATTAAAGTAGTAATATTCCGCGTTTGATGTCAACGTTCCGCAAATTTTACTGTTAGTGTAATATTCTTGTTTGCGATTACTCTGTTTTACTGGGTGAAATGCTGAGTTGACTATTCGTTGGCGATTGTTGAGACGTCTGTACCAATTGTGATCGAGGATTCGTTCCTCACGTATTTTATTTTGATTTGACAGTGGACTCACGGCGGGTGTGACCGGTCGACAGGGGATGTTTACTCTTCCTTGGCACCTGATCCCATCTCTTTGTTTCCAGAACTCCGTGTTTGTCCATTTTTACCAGATTTGTATCTGTATCATGGACACCCTAAACATTTATTCTTTGGTACCTGATATTTTTACATGATACAGTGAAAACCGAGCTCCCATGTTACAGTAGGTGTCGGCACGTCAAAGTACTATCACCGTTCAATAGTAGCAAGTGCTGAGCACAGTCCAAAGTGCGGAACCCTTTTTAACACTATGAGTGTCGTCGAAAAAATGCTTTTAGTAAAATTATAAACTTATAAATATAAACAGATAATAAAATTGGTGTGCCCTGAAATAGAATATAATATATATTATATGTATGTGAACACATTTTAATTAATGTTAATTATAAGCAGAGTTATAAGTAAACAAATATCGAAATTAAATTTCGGCAATTGTTGAAGCTGTAAGGTTAAATAGGTCAATATCTGTCATCGTCAATGTTGGTAAATAAGTTTTGGCACTTTTGATTGTAATGTTAAATAATATTATGTACTAAAATTGCACTAATTTTGATGGTGTAAAATGTTACGGAAGATGACTCTTTGACAGATTTTAATATTCACAGCGCCAGTATTCCCCCGGTTCTTTGTTGTACAGAATACGACAAAGGATTCTAGAATTCTGGTGTTCTACGCTGTGCGGAATTGACATTGTATAAGAACCGGGGTTTTAGAACACCCGAGAAAGCAAGCAAGAGAGACACCGCCATTTTGTTAGTAACTACTGATACCTGAATATATTATTGAAGTCTCATTTGGTGTAAAATTAAAACTATACGATCACAGCTGAGTTATTGATTCCTTGTGGGTTACACCTTCACCGGCATTTAGTAACGTATCCATATTAGTGAAAGCTTCTTGTGTGGGATGTTAAACAACATTGCAACAACACATTGCAAGTGCATATTTTTGTCTGGATAGTCCTTGTTATTGTACTTAGTAATATTGGATACAATAGCCTTTATGAAACTTGATATGGTGTCCAATGAAATGGCATATAGTACTTGATATAGTATCATGGTCTATTTAGATCGACACCGACAAATGTTGTTCACGATTTAATTTCACGTGATTTTCACGCTTACTCAGCCGAATAAAGTTGACGTAAACAATTCACTTCAATTTCACGTTAAATATTGATTCACGTGAACAATCTCCACATGAAAAATATTGATTACAAATTCATATGCAATTAAGGTATAAGCTATATAAATGTGAAATTCACGTGAGTTTCACGTTAAAATTTGTTTCATGTGAAATGTATATAGACAAAATGTTAATGTATTATTTACGATAGTAACTTTATATTTGACTTATTTCTATCTCGAAGTCTGTATTATCTGTAGTTATTGTCTTGGTCATCATCTATAGTTATGCCGTTTGACATAGTTTTGTCGTTAATTCACAGGTAAAATTGACAGGCGTTCGAGGAAGTTCATACACAGGAGACATAGCAATAGATGATGTAATGGTATCTCCCGGAACATGCGGTAAACATAATTTTTTTTCCAATGTGAAATATTGTAACGAACACGTTTGATAGTTTTTTTGCCGACGGCCAGTGGTCTTTTCCGGGTAAGTCCATTCGGCTTCTATACTCCATTATTAAAAATCAACAACATTATATAAGCTAAATAATGTTAAGTGCAGCGTTAACTATCAATTACACAACAATTTCACATAAAAAGAAGAGATACTGTTTAGCATCATAGACAACTAGTTATTTTTATTTTTTAATTTGGTACCGGGAAATGTGAATATCTATTGATTAGGTATCAATTATGACGAGGATTCGTTCCTCGTGTATTTCATTTTAATTTTACTGTGAACTCACGGCGGGTGTGACCGGTCGACAGGGGATGCTTACTCCTCCATGGCACCTTCCTTTTCAAGAGGTCCATGTTTGTCCATTTTTAAACAGATTTGTACGTATATCCTGGACATCCTAATGATTTGTACTTTGCTATTTGATATTTTGTATATTACATAATTACAATACTATGGAAAATGTAAACATTGAGGGAGTATGTAAACTGCAACCCCCTAAATGATAACTAAATGAATGCAAGTCTATGATTTTAAAGTTTCATTATATTACTAAAAGATGTTGACTGTTTTAGATTCTTTTGTTTTTTTATTAAATAACAATTAGATATTTATTTTATTTGTTGTGATCATAAAAAAAGACATTTCCAATTATTCTACTTTTATTTCCTGTACTTGATGTAATCAGTTACAAGTAACACAGACAAACAATATCTTATATTCCTATATATTGTAACTAAGGTCCGGCCCAGTGTGGTATGCATATACAAATAGTAAGGATGCATTGATCAATTCCAAAAAGAAAAAAATGCCAAACTGGGTTTCTCAAGCAATTCTCAGAAAATAAATAGGATTTTAAGAATGTTTTTGTCTGTTTATATCTCGGTATATGTTATTGTATATCAATTTGGGTAGTAAAATGCAGCTAACGACCCTTATCAGAAAACATAACATGTGCTTTTTTCTCATTTAATATGCTAGGCAGTATTAATCAATTACCCCGCACTCTATATATACAGAAAAGGTACCGTAACTGTAGAATGATTCATTTACAATATAAGCTTGACCTACATATCATGTACATAATGAACGTTTTATCATTCTACCTTTAGTAGAGTATATTCTAGTATTCTAGCTTTTGAAATCGTATAAAAGTGTATGTATTTGTCATTTTAGCTTGCGCTGCAAATCCTTGTGTTAATGGAGTGTGTGTTGACGATACTTCGTCTTCCGTTGGGTACAACTGCACTTGTGACCTTGGCTACGTTGGTGTCAACTGTGATACTCCCAGTAAGATAGTAATATTTTATACATTATTTCTACAATAATCCCACAGTCCATTTTTCTAAAGGACAGGGATTGTCGTAGTATGAGGCACATGAAAAAACACGTTTGACTCCTTTCACCTGTACAGACCATAAAATAACATAACACTCTAAGTTAAAACAACGCCATTGGCCAATAATTAATGCTGCTACTTTGAAAAAGTAAGATATCTCTCTATCTCGTTCAGTATAATACAGAATTAATCCATATGGAACATTTGCAACGTATGTTACTAATAATCATTGAAATATGTAATGTTGTAATAAAATATATGGCAAATTATATATAAATGATTCGTCGTGTTATAATGGACTTTTGATTTTGATTATTGATTGGTACTTCTTCAATTTTACTTATGAATAAACGGCCAATCAGTAATTACAATGACTCAGTGGTAATTGACATAATTAACAAAACTAACGTTACATTATTACAACAAAGGCCAAAACAAATCTTCAGAACGATCGTTTGAGCTTGACTTCGATATGAATTTATATTTCCGAAACAAAAAAGTTATCAAACAAGGTCACATAATAAATCTAAATGTATTCCCAAATCTTTCTAAGGGTATGAATTTCCGCCCATATTTCAGTATGTCAGACAAATCCATGTGTTACAAATGCTGTTTGCCTTGAAGATTTGAGTTGCATTGATGGTTACAGATGTGTATGCAAACCTGGATATTACGGCGACGACTGCCACCCTAACGGTATGCCATCATCAACGTTATGCACAGTGACAGAATTATATATATATATATATCTGATATTGCTTATGTATTTTTTCTATACTAAAAATTGCTTTAGAGTCGTCACATATGGCCTAGTCAATCTGTTCTATTCTATCTGAGGATAAAAGCGTTTTATGGCAAAGTATCACAGTTGTATTATCATGCTCTTTCTTCATTTGTTTAAATTTCATTTGAATTTTATCTGTGTCATTATCTGTACTTATTTGGAGTTTGTTATGTCTTTCCTATACTTATATTTTGTATATTTGTTTGATCTTGTAATTGCTATGTTTACATAGCCAGACTGACATGTTGTTTAACACGTTTGTAAAAAAAGGACAAATATGAAATGAAAAGTGTAAAATGTATATACATTAATATCTGGCTGTTAAGACCACCTAACTGACTGACTAAAAATGGTCTGATTTGTGAGGTGGTCTCTTAAGTGAGGTTCTTTACTTATTGGATAATTATCAAGAGACAGAAAAACATGTAGTCTGAAATGCGAGGTGGTCTCCTAACAAGAAGGTCTTTAGGCAAGGTTCCATTGTACCTTGTTTTATATATTTATCGGAATAATGTCATGTTGTATTTTCTTCTTTTCAAGCATGCACAAATAATCTTTGCAATCAAGGCCAGTGTAATATTATTGGAAATGACACATACACTTGTAGCTGTAATACAGGATTCTTTGGACAGTTCTGTGATATTGCAAGCAGTAAGTTACTTGTATACTTGTGTACTGTAAATATCATTACTCAGTTTCCACCATTTTTAAAGACTAATTCTGCACAAAGTACTTTTGATACTCTTAATAGGCGAGCACAAAACAACCTCTCCGACTATTCTTACTTAAACTGTGTCTCCCTCAATCTGTCGGTCTGTCTGTCTCTCTCGGTCTCTTTCTGTCTCCCTCTCCGAGTCTATTCCAGCTTAAACTAGATTACATATCTATACGCCGAAGGATGAGTTCAGTCACTACCAACATTTTGAAATATTTTCCTTTTTTTTTTATTTTCAAAATTTCAAAATTATCTCATTTTTTGGTGATCGTTTTTCGCTGACATTGATTATTCATATTTGGAAATTGTTTGTTTTGTGAAGCAACCTGTTTTCACAATGTAACAGGTTGACCGAGGGTTTTCCCTCTTTAACCACCATCGTCATACACAACAGAGTGACTTTGATAAATATTCAAGTTTATTACAAGTTATTTTACAAAATTCATTATAGCGTTCCCTGGATCATTTCCTTTGGTTCTGTTACACATCTGTTCACTGGGGAACCTGGTATTAGGCACTATTAAGGACCTGTTGAATTAAGCAAAATAATAAATTACATTGAGTACACAAACGTAACAGCGAATTTTGCAACACTAACGGGAGCTCCATACACCTCAGTGTTTAACGTTTACTGAAGTACTACACAACAACTTGAATTCGATGTTTTACACACTTATTACTAATACACAAATACTCAATTTATATACTCAATATAATCGCTAGTATAATCATACTTATTAAATTATACTAAGTTACACAATTAATCAAAACGTTGACTTTTAATACGCATACTCAATACACAAATATGAACCAGTAGAATTACACGGTAATTATAGAATACACAATTATTCACACATCACAAATATACACATAATATTCTCGGAACATTATATAACATTTATCTGAACATTATCATTATAACACTTGTAGTAGACCTTAGAAATTAACAGATACGAATATATATATATATATATATATATATTATATATATATATATATATTATATATATATTTAATATATATGTTTAACTCACCTCAAAAGTCCGGTGTTTGTATATTATAAAATTATTCAATAATGTAGCAAATTTCTAATAACAAAATTGACCATGGTAATATGGGACCACGTTTAACTGCCAGAAGAAGTCCGTGCAACCTTGGCGAATTTCGCAACAAAATGACTACATATGTTATAACTCAGGTATATGTACAGGTAGATGGGGTACCGTACCGGAGAAAAGAAATAAGGTCACTAAAGGGTAAACTTAAGAAAGTTAAAATATAATTTAGAAATACAATTAGAAAGCATTTAGAAATAAGAAAACAAGATAAAACACATACGTAAATGTAACACACAATTATTGTCGATCAATCTTTATTCTATAGCTATATCATTGTCAATCTATATACCTGTAGCGTGGTCGTTGTTGCTTCACTCATGGCGCCTACTTTGACAAAATGTTATATAAGGCCAGATGGACTGTGGATTTGGTGTTAAACTGGGTTCTAGTGCATAAAGAAAAATAATGTTTAGTTATGTAAATAGAAAGTAATTCTTAAGCATGTAAAAACAACTTTATAGATGCAAATGCAGATGCTTGCAGTTGGCATTCGTGGGATTATAAAAACCAACTGGACAATGGTAAATTCCATGAATCGCTCCATGATTAATTTGATATATCCAGTTGGCATTCATGGCATGCAGTTCAATGTTTATATGTACATGCACTCATTCCTTATGTTTTCCTACTTTTCTGTTTTGACTTTTTTAAAATTGGAATTCAAATTTCCATAAATTATGAACAGTCGCACAATTCCTTGAACAGTCGTTGACTGTTATAAAAAGATGTAGAATATGTTTTTCACAGTGGCTATATAGTGTTTGTGCCAAAGATGGTAACTATATTAAAATAGTTACCCAAGAGTTGTGGTGCGGAAAAAAGGACTGAGCTTGTGAGGTGTTTAAATATATCAACACATTTTATTATATATCCTGATCAAATATACAAAGGTCATGACTAAAACTAATTCATAACAAATCACAATAACAAAACTCTTTGTCGTTATAGTGCGTATGAATAACATAACATAAAGCATAACAAGCATAAAGCATAACAAAAAGTCGTTCCGGAACCTCGAAACCGGGCTAGGGCGTATATGGTAGAATATAGCTTCTTTTCATCTAATGTGAAGAAAATTGAAAA
>BROG01000559.1:115000-167500 GCA_030159075.1 Atrina japonica
ATACAAATGTGTGTATGTATGTGTTGTTCAAATGGACTTTTCGCGAGATGCAAATTTAACGTTTAGTCTTTAAAATGGGGCCTATAACTTTAGCCAGGAGCAATTCTAGCGACCTGTTTATTCCAAGCAAATATGAAGACCTATGAAATGTATTTGTATCAGGCTATACATCATCATTTATTTACACAGCAAATATTATTTTATATCGCTACATTCAAAACAGATAACTGTAATTTTAAATGTACAATGTGATGAATGTCACGGGACCATTGGTGAGTATTTATTAAAACCATATATTTCACTCTCCGTGAATATGTCGTATGGTGTCTACAGAGTAAATTGATAGCGATATTCAATATCAGCGACGTCAATCACTCTTATAATGCCAAAAATAAATATTTTGTAAAATATATATATCCATTCATTGTAAATCATTTTCACGTAAAGCAGAATAGCGTGATCATCAGTTAGTCGATATAAATATTTGGTCACGAGCTTAAGAAATAATTAAAGATAGTGTTGATTATTTGTTCCGTAATAATATCGAATTTCTAATGATATCAACATTTTCTTTGATTATGATTATATATGTTCAGTCCCATCTCATTTCCTTTGACTTACTTTAACTAATGCTAAAAGTAGTAAATTACTGAATAGAAAAATCATACCCCAAACCTGTACTTACCATGCAAAATTGTGAAATATATATCTGAAGGAAACAAGCTACTTTGTTTGTTTGTTTGTTTATTGTTGTTTAACCTCCCACTCAAGAATTTTTCACTCACATGGATACGTCACCAAATGCCGGTGAAGGGCTTCAAATTTTGGCCTATGCTCGGCACTTACGGCCATTGAGCAGTGAGGGTTCTTTAACGTGCCGACACCTACTGTAACACGGGACCTCCAGTTTTTACTGTCTCATCCGAAAGACAGGAAAGCAACCTGTCGCCTGCGGGACTCGAACTCGCGACCTCACGATCCAGAGTCGAACGCACTACCGACTTAGCCAGGCCGGCTCAGCTACTTTGTAAATGTGGAGTAAAATAAAGGTGAAACTTTTCTATTCTGTTATGAAAAACAATTTATAAATTGTAACTAAATGTTCCATTATGTGGACTAAAACAATAGAATTCAAAAATTTTGTCAAATGATTGAAAAGGTATAGAGCCAAAACAAAGGTATCTTAGTCATTTCTTTATCACGCTCATTACAAGAAGTTTTTGTGCTTTCAGTATGCAAAGGGGATCCCTGTGGTACTGGAACATGTTCCGTAGACGACACAGATCCTAATGGATATGTATGTACATGTACAAACCCTGCATATTACGGACAGAATTGTCAAACACATGGTAATTTTATCTGCAGTTAAATAAGTTGTAGAGCGATTATGATTGTAAATTTTATGAAAAAGTCTCAATATTTTTCATAATGTTAAATATAATAGTGATAATAATAATAATGACATTAACAATACTTATGCTAGACATAAGTTGTCATTGTAAGAAGTCTGAAGATACTCCTCTATGACACCTAATCTCACCTCTAGATTTCCAGAGATCCGTGTTTGCCCAATATTCATCATATTTGTATATTGTACTCTGTACGTTCTGCAGGTTAATCTTTTAATACTGCAGACCATAATAGAATGGTCTAAGTCAATAGAAAAGATATTTATTTACTTAGGTTAATAATTTGGTATATTTGATTTTTATATATCAATAAATGATGAAATAGTTGGAATTGTTATCAATATTTGGTGCCCATGATGGTTATACGGTTCATGAAATGAGTATTTTGTTATTCATCGATAAATTTTATATAAATGTTATTATAATTATTATTATTATTATTATTATTATTATTATTATTATTATTATTATTATTATTATTATTATTATTGTAGTAGAAATAGTAGTAGTAGCATTTCTTTAGTTCCATTACTATAATACATGCATATAGCCATATTCTACCATTTAACACAATATAGTGACTTTGTCTAGTTTGTGACTCCGTTGATTGTGGATTCGGAAATTGTCAGTACGATGGCAATTCTGGCGGAGCAATATGTGTTTGCATGGATGGAATCACAGGATCGCAGTGCGACAAAGCTATAGGTGAGGTGACATTCAATTGTAGATATCGTTAATTACCTGCGGTTATATACAGGGGTACAGGTTCATATTACATGTCATTCGTAACGTATTACCCAAGCCTAGTATGTGAACTCCATATGATAGTAAGCAAAGTCAAGCATCTTGATTAAGAATAACCAAAAACAATCATCCTTCATAAATTAATAAGGGGACACGTGATGGAATGGAAATGGCTGGCCCTATGTCTCCGTTTGGTGCATACTTAATTAAGCTCGAGGTATTTCCTGTTACTCCCCTGTAGAGTATGTTGTCAACATTTATCTTAGAGTGCACGAAAATTTTGTGAAGACCATATGGTTTACAAAATCTTTTGAAGGTTATTAATCGGTACTATTCAAAAAACAATAAAACAGCCAGGAATGTATTGTTATACAGGACAGACATGGGTATAACTGACCTAGTAGTCTACCTGAAGCAAAATTGTACTCGCTAAAACAGCCAGGTGAGTATTGTTATACAGGACAGACTTATGGATATCACTGTTCCATTAGTTTATCTGTAACCAAACTGTCTCAAATATGTTTAAATGAGGTAGCGTTCTTACTGTATTGGCATACATTTACCACTGGTCTAGTTCGTTGCATTTCTATTTCAATCTATAATTGGGTTTCTTTCCGAATGGACTTGAACCGATAAATAATCAGATTATTTATGTTTGTTGTGATTTTGTTTTCAGCCAACGCAACATTAATGTGTGATTTTGAACAAGGTTCTTTCTGCTTTCTGGAGGATGTCAACACTGACGATTTTGATTGGACCGTCAACTCGGTAATAAAAGCACTTTTATTTTCAGACCACTTTAATGTTTCCCGGTATTCCATTATTTACATCACATTCGATATTGTGAACTGATTTAATATTATTCTAGAACAGTACTTATTACATCGTATTTTTTCACATTTAGTAGTAATATTCCTCAAACATCCGCAAATAGAGTTCATATTTCACAAATATGGACATTTCGTATATGGAGATAAATTATTGACGTAGGAATATTGGAAACCGCGTTTAATATCAACGTTCCGCAAATTTTATGGTCGGTATAATTGTCCTGTTTGCGATTACTCTGTTTCACTAAATAAAATGTTGAGTTACCTGTTAGATGGCGGTTGTTGATACGTCTGTACCAATTGTGACGAGGATTTGTCCTCACGTATTTCATTTTGGCTTGACTGCGGATTCACCGGTCGAAAGGGGATACTTACTCCTCCATGACACTTGACCCAACCTCTTGATTTATAGGTCCGTGTTTGTCCATTTTTACCATATATGTACCTGTATCATGGATATCCTATAGATTTATAATTTGGTATCCGATTAAGTCAAAAAATGAACGGGTGTGTAGTTTGTTTTTCTTTTAAATAAATAGGCAGATTGTTGTCAAATTCACATCAGACTGGTGATGTAAACTTTTTATCATACGTGTGATTCTACTCAGTATAATTTTACATCTAAGCTTTGTTTACCTAACATTTTAACTCATCCAGGTCAGGAATAAATTTTACTATACCTATATCCGAATCAGATACGTTTTGTAATTTGAAATATGTTTTATATATATATATATATATATATATATATATATATATATATATATATATATATATATATATATATATATATATATATATATATATATATATATATATATATAAAATAAAATTTTACTACAATAATATTTCGTAAAGGAAAAAAGTCTAACATTCATTTATTGATATTGATCTCAATACCACCCTTAAGGACTGGTACATAAATTCTATAATTCCATGGCACCTGATCTCAGATCTGGATATCCGTTTGTGTTCAATATTCACCAGATATTGTTCGGGTATTCTAGACATCATGAAGATTTATTTTTGGTATCTGAGATTTTTTATATCTTGAATTATAGAATTTAGAATAAACAAAGTACGTACGCATTTCTTAAATCTTATTTTTGTGACTGTAATTGAACATGTTTTAGTCTCTCTACATGAAAATAATAATAATGTGTTTTAAGGGTAGAACGGCATCTGCTTCAACAGGACCAAGCGGAGCAGCTAATGGTCAACATTATATATATGCAGAAGCATCGGTCCCGCAATCACAGGGCAACAAGGCTATTTTATCATCAACTTTAACGTTTCCAGGTAGTATGAACCATGTGGCTTCCTTTTTCTCGTTTTACCTGCAGCAGACCTAAAGGACAGGCAAAATTATGTCTAGAGCAAAAAAGTAAATTAATTAGAAAATAAAAACGATTGATGATATGGTTTGTGTTTCAAACTATATCGTATGTTATATAAAGGGGTTAGTATTTGACCTTATCATATGCCATTTTTCCGGAACTATACATCTGTTCAAAATTTGAGGAACGCTACATGGTAGACGCAATCGTCCTGAGCAATTCGTTTGTTTTGTCTTTCCTTTTTGAACAGCTGTAACTTTGGTTTAATTTTATGAAAAGCCAGTTCTAGACAGTTTCATAATGCTAGGTTCCAGCGACTTTTAAAAAGGAATAATCTATGAGTCCCAAAGGCCGTCAATGCAAGATACATTTGTGTGTGTGTGTGTGTGTGTGTCTGTGTGTGTGTGTGTGTGTGTGTGTGTGTGTGAGAGAGAGAGAGAGAGAGAGAGAGAGAGATTAATTCCTCTATGTGAATTATATAATCATGTAAAAAGAAGACTTTTCATGTCCTTCCATTATGCCTAATCTTGTTATATTGCAGCTGCTCCTCGCTGTCTCACCTTCCAGTATCATATGTACGGGCAAGATATGGGAAGTCTGAATATTCTAGGAAATGACAATAATTTATGGTCGGTTTCCAGTGATCAAGGGAACTTATGGTTGGAGGGAAGAGTAAATATCACCTCAAACGACTACCCGGTAATTAACGTAATTAGTCTATTAATCAGCCTTATAAAGTACGAAATAATTATTGAATTATATGTACTTGATTTTTTTTTCAAAATTGTTTGAAAATCACGGCTCGTGAATGTATTGAAAATAACAATTTTTCAATATATATATATATATATAATTGAAAAATCAACTATGTTTAATTATAACATATTAACGTCGTATATGTTACTTTGATTATATTTGTTTGTCCATATGAGTTTGAGTTTAAACGTTTATTTGTTGGTTGAACATACTAACTTCATTATATACCAAAACGTCCCGATGATCCGATATGACATTGTCCTGTTTTAGGTTGCATTCGAGGCCGTTATGGGTTCATCTTGGAGGAGTGATATTGCCTTGGATGACATCAAACTGTCGCCTGGATTTTGTAGTAAGTCTTGGAAACATGTTCAGATTTTAAAATTGAAATAAACATAAAATATTCTAACTCTGCTACTAATCTTTTATATATTAGACTATAAACGCAAAACGATTCAAGAAAGATATTATAAAATCCCTTGAATAACATTTCATCGAAATACACATAGTTTATTAATGTTTATTTCAGATTGAATTGGTACGTTTGTTGGATCTCGAAGAACGTTTGCTGAATCTATGAAAACAGAATTTTTAGTAATATAAAGTTTATACAATACTTGTATAGTTTTATATGCACATTATATTTTCTTACTTAATAATAAATATTTTATAAAAGCATCACAATGGAGTTTGTACGCAGTATATATTTCATAAGACAATGGTTTCCCATGAATAATTTATTATCATAAATGTAACCGACCAATGAATGACCATGTGAATTACTTCGGAAATCGGAAATCTGTACGGAATGGTATCTTTCAAACGGGTAAAGGGACATTGGCTATGTTTGTTTCCTTTTGTCTATCTTTACTACTTGAATTGAAATACAATAACAAAAAAGAGATATACACACTAATAAACATTCTTAAATCTACATATATTTGTAAAAAGTGCTTGAGAGACACACGTTTGGCAGTTCTTCACTTGAAATGATGAACTTAACCTTACCTTTTGTATATGAATACCACCCTGACAAAAAAGATATAGGAATATTAGATTTGTTTATGCCTGTGCATATCTTTCATTTGCTATAGTGCAAGTAGTAATAGTAGAAACAATCAAAATAATTATATTCTCCAGTTAAGCTCTTATTACGCCCTATAATTGTTGCCTGACCTTTCTTAGTAATCTTTCATTGGTGACTTTTCTTATCATTGTAACAACCCTACACATACCACGGAGATGTGCCATTGCGAAGATACAAAATATCGTTTTGAAGACCGGATGTTGTCCCGTGTTTACACTAACGTTTACTATAAGACGACGGTTCAAACATTAAAAAAGGAACATAAGACATAGTAAATTCAAATATTAAGAGGAAAAACATTCAAAATTTTCTTGGACAAAAAATGTAAATTATCGATGAAATTAATATATGTCTTAGTAGCATTGCGGAATCCTTTAAATATGATCCACGGGCATTTTTAGCTTGTATATAACCGCTGTAAAATCACATCTATACATTTCAAAATGGATGTCTAAAAAACTACGGCTTCATTATTTTTTAAATTGGACAATTTTGTTATTGGTATGTCAATGTATGTTTCTGTGAATCAACAGTGTACTTCTCTTCTTCTGATTTCGACATATTTAGATCCAATAGGATCCGGTTTCTGAAGTGAGACCCACTAAGGCGACTTCGTATTGGTGAATGAAGTTGCCCATATTTAAGATGCACATACCAATATTCATATGCGTATTGTCACATTTAAGATTTTAAAGTTTTTTTCTTCCATATGCTTTATAAAATATTTATGTCCCTTGTTTCTATATACATGAGGTACCAACCATCCAATATAACCGTACACACTTTCTGACAGTACTCAGTTATTGTGACAGGGTATAAAGAATCGGATCATCGCATTTTGAAACCTTTACAGTGGAGAAAATGACCTGTTTTGATATTACCATATTTCTGGTACTATATTTTATTAATTGTTAGATAATTTTCAACAACTGTTGAGTTAAAGGGTTAAACAAACCTGTATATTATGAAAACATGCTTAAAACATGATGTATTGCAACCAGCACAGGTTCGAGCCCCGATGAACACTTGATAAATTTGTGAGAGAATCGTGAGTTTGAGCTTGTGACAACGGATGACAATGCAGTAAGTGTCCTTTTACATGTCAATTCTTCTTTGAGTCAAGTCTCAATTAAACGTCCAGCAGTCTATTTTTATTGTACAAATGAATAGTCCCGTACTTTATTTTAAGAAGTACTACCTATGACTGGGTACTGGTTCTATAATCCGGTTCCTGCTCTTTGCTAGTGGTCGATTTTAGAACGGCAACAATGAATGTTGGAGTTCAGCATCTTTCTGAGCCGATTAGAAAACTGACAGAGCGCAAAGCATAAGAAAAGTAAACTACGAATCGGAACCTTGATTGGTACGGATCCGCAATTTTAAACTAGATGTTCACTTCTGAATTTGGCCAAGTTCTGTGGTATTTATGTGTAGTAATCACATTTTCTGTATATTTAATAATGATATTGAATATATTGACAACGCATCCGAAATGTGTTATTGCCACTCAATATTAAATAACAACATACGACTGTATAAAAATCCCAGATACAAAAGTATAAATCTCCAAAATGTCAAGGGTATAGATACAAATCTGGTACAAATTGGACAAACACTGACCTCCTGTAATCAAGAAATGGGAGCAGGTGTTATGGAGGAGTATGTGATTAATTAGAAACATTCGTCCAAAGGTATAACCAAATGGAATCATGTGTGATGTAAAAGAATAATAACATACATAATGTAACAGATCCTGAACCTGTACGTAACTCAGTAACAGGCAATACGTTACTAGATTATTATATACGTAACTGATCAACCTCTGACAAACAATGGACTCTTCTGTAAATCAATGACTTAGACCAGTCCAAGTATGATTTAGGGGAAAATATTTGTTTTGGTTTTCCTTCTCTAATTTCAATTTAACGGATTAACACGGTAATTTAGTTATTTAAAACAGGTTTTGGATACGTAATTCGTGTCAAAGTTTATGCTGACTTATTTTTCGTGGACAATTCAAAGTACATTTTGAAAGAAAGAAATATCCATTATATAAACATATAAACATTTTACAGAAAAGAAGAATTACAAAAATGTATATGTTACATAAATAGTGATACATATATTAAAACTGAATCTTCCCTTTTAAATTTATAAATCTACCTTTAATTAAAACATTGCATTCTTTTAATTGCACTTGCTGAGAACTCATTATTCTGATGTGTTATTTAAATTTTATGTAGGTATATAAAATATCAATTGCTTGAAGTGTTTTAAGGTTCACAATTTCATGCTCAATAACACATGCGTCCGACCATGCCGTGGACGCATAATTGTTTACAAAGCTAGTACCTGGTATATTGATACCAGCTTATAATCCTATACTTAAGTAAGATTTCGCACTGATAGCACCATTTAAAATTGTGAATTATTACAAATCTAAGATAGCCATCTTTTACAGTTTTTACTCCTAGACGGTGTTTAGCTATACGTTTAGATTTATTATTTGGTCTTATCTGATATCATGTTCTCTTTAGAAAATCTGTTTAAAATTGGAGCTCAACTAATGAAATCTAATTGACATAAGCGATCGTCTCGAGCATTATAACTTTGGGTATTATGGTTATAATATTTATTTTCATTTGTGCGACAACAGATGTAGTCAATTTTGAAAATCTCTGTGTATTCATTAAAGTTAGAACTTCTCCCAAGCTGTACAGAAAGCAACATGTTTCTGAGATATGGGAAGACATTTAGTTGCTATACGTTTCTGAGTTTTGTATCATGGCATTTTATATATCTATCAAGTAGCACCATATGCAGGCCTGACGCCATTCCAGATTTTTTCTCTGTGTAGCGCCTGCTGATAGATATATAGGTTTTGAGATCATAAAGCGAAAAAAATCTAAGGAAAGAATTGGAACATGGTCTTTAAATGGAGGGTTTAACATGAACATTTATTTTCATTATTGCAAAAATTAACATTTCATGGCTAATGTATTAGCCTGTGCCAAAGATATGGGCCGATATTCTTAAAGATTATTACGTTTTATACTTAAAGTAACGCTTCAGTAGAAAATAAATTCTTAGTTAAGAAATAATTCGTAAGTGAAATTCACAAATATGTTAAGAGTATATCATAGCTAATTAATACTTAAGTAGTTTACCAAGAGGAAATTCGGGGAAATCCCAGTCTGTAAATAGAGTTTGGCAACTAAAAGATCAATTTGGAATCTCCAAAGCGTGAATAAAGCCGAATGAAACTCAATATAACCGTACGCTTTTTCATCATTCTTAACATGTTGTAAATACAATAATTGCATAAAAGCTTGGATTAAAGATTTCATTCAAATTGACGGAGAATGTTTTGGAGACGGAGACAAAACATTTTTAATCGTTTCTTCGCGTACCCTACCCCACTTCTACATGGAAGACTGAATAATAGCAAATCGTATGAAGCGCCAATACTGAGATATATGAATTACAGAGGTCAAACAGGGCAATACGTTAATTTATTAATTTTATTTTCAATTCATTTCAAATTTCTACTGATAAAAAATTAACAAAGCTAGGCCAGTACACTGCTGCAGCAGCAGACAAGGACGTTCGGAACTCTCTATTCGAACTATTATTTTTGAGAGTCCTTTTCGATGTTAAATTCCTATTGGCCTATTTGCATTAATATAATTTATTTTCTCAAATGTGGTAACCTGTGAATTGTGGTAAGGTAAAATTTCTGCTAGGCCTACCTTTAACCCATAGAATCCAATCCAATCTATACGGTCTACTATTTTTAATCTGCATCTGACAGTTCTTCTCTATAGCTATATTACGTTATAAATCGCATGCGCAAACGCCAGTTGTACGTCATACCTACAGTAAATATTCAAAAGTTTGTTTTGAGGCACGTTTGTCGAACATTGTGAGCAAAACAATTGAATTTGTATGGGTAAAACACTTAAGCTGGAATAACTACTGTGTAAGAAATATGTTTACGTTTATTTCTCTCTGCATAGACATATTCAAAGCCTTTTAACCTTCAATATCCAAAACAAAATCAGAATATGAATTTCTCTTCGAGAACACATGAACACAATTTTCTTTTATTTTATTTTGTAATTTTGAAACTAGTAATTAGGCCTATTTGTGTCTGCAACAAACCCGATCTACTTTAAATGTAACATGTGCGATGTTTGAGATTGTGAAAGCTGAAATATCTGATGCTTTGAAAATAAAACTCACCTGCTACCTTCCTATAATAGACTTGATTGATCTCTACAGTTATTGTATGCATGCAACAGGCATTTTCAGACAGGGGCAAGTTCATCTAGATTTGCATTTATAGTCATTTCCGTGAAGTCACACTGCATTTACTTAAATTTACATTACATAATTTTTAGTTTTCTTTTCTGTTACAAGCTCAAAATTTCTTCTTTAACATATAATTTGTAGAACGTAAGTTTATGAATTATACTTACGAATTTCACCTACATTTAAGAAATTTCTAAATCACTAAAGAAAAAAACTTTTTAATATTAAAAATCTCAAATACCAAAGTATAAATCTTGGGGATGTCCAGGATATAGGTACAAATCTGGTAAAAATGGAAAGACAATGACCTCTGGAAATCAAGAGATGGGATCAGGTGGAGTAGGTAACCCCTGTCGACCGGTCACATCCGCCGTCAGTCCACATTCACATTCATATAAAATATGTCAGGAACGATTTTCGTCATAATTGGTAAAAACGTCTCAACAATCGCCATCCAACAGGCTACTCAACATTTCACTGAGTGAAACAGAATAATCGCAAACAAAACAATTATATCGACCGTAAAATTTGCGGAACGTTGTCATCAAAGGCGGTCTTCGATATCCATGTGGCAATAAAGTATTCATTTAATATATGAAATAAGAATCTGTATGAGTACCGGCAATGTTTTTATAAGTCAAAGTTTTATTTTGTTAACATATTAGTAAACTACATGTACTTAAATGTGCCTAGAATTGCATTTTAACTAATAAAATGTTTTGTATTTTCTGTCGTATTTTTTTCTGAAAGAATGATAGGTTTTTTTATTTTCAAATGGACAATAAACATAAAACACTCGAAATGGCTTTATGGCAAATAGAGCATTTGATTACATTTGTATCCGCGCTATCTACTTTTAAATAATATTTCATAACATTTTAAATGCCTTAAAGAGACGTCGATCCATTGATATAAATATATCAAGAACCAAGGTATGAGTCGGTTCATCAAACAACATACAAATACATTCAAGTGAAAACTGGAGGCATACGGACTTCTGAAAATCCAGAGGTGGGACCATGTTCCTTGAAGCACTAAGCCACTCCTGTCGACCGGTCAAACCAGAGACCTAGAGTCTACACTTAACTTCAAACTATTGGATGGATTTGAATCATACTTCACACAAATGGTCCTCGTGTGCTCTAGATGTGCTTTCTGTGGTACTAAGACCTGTTTCACCTATTTTATGGAAACACTTACAAAAATCATTTCCAGAGCAGAACGCCTAAAATACTCTGTGGATTGGAGCCATACTTCACACAAATTATTCTCATGTCCCCTAGATGTGCTTTTTCGGCATATCAATTAAAACACGATCAAGTACATGTAATTTACTTATTATTTTATTTATTTATTGTTATGATCATTTAAGCCAAAGGCTCAAGTGAGTTATTGTGATCACTCACAGTCCATCCGTTCTCTATCCGTAAACTGACATATACATTTGTAAACTCCACTAAAACTTTTGAACCAAGTTGAACGAAACTTAGGAATTATGCATTTAAGATCATTTAGTAAGATTGGTAAAAGTATGTCCATCTACCAAAAACATGCCCATCAGCGCAAAATATAGTTAAACATTGAACACAATGGAAAAACACAGTCAGAGATATTGTCGATCTCTGAAACCACCAGGCCAGTTCGAACCAAACTTAGTCACAATAACATTTGGTTGGTCCCTTGCAAAAATTGTGTTCAGCAGGTTCACGTATAATCCAAAAAGGCTTTCAACGGGTAACGCAGTTTAACATTGGATTCTATGGGAAAAGTATATGACTTGGTTGACTTGTGCCATCTCGAGATTTCATTTTTTCATCTTAAAAATTCGCTAATTAGCGAGTTTTCGCTTGGCGAGACAACAATTTGAAAACTCACTAGTTAGCTACTTTTCGATTTTTTCGTTTCGAAATGTCGCTAATTAGCTCATTTTCAATTTTTTAGTGACTTTTTGCATCGAACAGTCACCATTATTAAAGGATTTGCTGTGATCAGATACAAGGACCTTCATGGTAGAATCATCGGTAGTTGAGGAAATGTTTATTCAAATTATGGAAAGCATAAAAAAAACCAAACTTTTGTGTGTATATCTAAAAAAGAAAAACTCAAGCACTGATTTTGATCCGTTTTCGGCATTGTTCTATAAATACTGTAAGGAAGAAGTGTGTGTGTGTGTGTGTGTGTGTGTGTGTGTGTGTGTGTGTGTGTGTGTGTGTGTGTGTGTGTGTTTGTGTGTCTGTGCGTGCGTGCGTGCGTACGTGTGTGACAATGAACAAGTATTTGAAAACAAGTTGCAAACTCGGTTGTAAAGTAAATGTATAATTAGAACATGAATATAATCTTTGATGTTTAAGATTTTCTGGTGTCAAACAATTTACATACAATGCATCGTTTACACCTAGCGGTGAAGTGCTACATTAAAGTTCATTGTGTAACTTACTTGATACAAATGACATATAACAGTAGTAAAGAGATCATTATATTATCTATATATAAAACATTACTCCTTCGTTTAATTTAAATATATCATTTTAGAATGCGTAAGAATGTGAATGCTATAACAGTATTGTTGTACATTTCAATCTATTCGAACATAACAGAATGATAAAGTGAATGTGTGTACATTACATAACTCTTTCAATCAAACAAGATATAAAATAGCAATTTCTTGCACTTACGTAATCTAGATATTTTCGGTTTAATACTTCATAATGTCCATCTACAATATCAAACGGATGATCCGCACTTCGTGTTTTGACTTGCCAATGGAAACCATTCTTTATTTAGCCGATAACGATCTAGAGATTAAATACTCATAATACAGGTTAAATCAAAAGAAAATGGAAACGTAATCTAAGCTTAAAACTTTATCAGAGTTTATTTGAACGTTATTTCACACAACACTTGCAAATTTTCTGTTACGTATATATATATATATATATATATATATATATATATATATATATATATATATATATATATATATATATATATATATATATATATATGTCTGAATGGCTAAAAGTTGTACGATGGTGGATGAAATCTCGTATTCGAAAACTCAAAGGAACTATGAAAACACGTTGTCCACATGTATTTAGTGATCTAGAAGTAGTAACTGAACTGGGCAGATTAAATGACCAATATGTACTGGTCCCAGCAGACAAAGCCTCAAATAATATAGTTTTTATTTGAAAGGTACATCATTATAATTGTTTATTAGAAGAACAAGGGTTGAATACCAATTATGGTAACCCTACATACACAAGCACCTTTCAAAGGCCGTGCAATACTGTACAGTTGCTTATTCCAGTAGCGGCGTAAATCAGATGTGGATACTCCAAAATTCTTAACTTTTATAAAATTTGAAAGCACACAATTGTTCTCAAATTCTTAGTATCTAAACAAACGACTTCTCTACTCTATACAGAAGAATGTCATATAAAAGAATAAAGAATGACTTTTTAGCATCATAGACAACTGTTATTTTCACTAAAGGTGGTACCCGAAAATTTTAATATCTAGTGATTTGCTATCAGGATACTAATTTTTTCCAACGCCACTCTGATTCTACAGATACATACACTGAAGTTGATATAAAAGGCATGCTGAAATTTCTAATAGACAATATATTTGTTATATTTGTTATGACATGTCAAAAAGCTGTTGGCATTCCTAGAAGAATCACTTATGCCACCTTTTTGGGCCGACCTGTTCCTTTATTTATACGAAGCAGACGTCATTCAGAAATTGCTGAATCAAAAAAAAAAAAAAAAGAAAGAGCAACTTGTCCTATAATTGGACATTTAAATACATCTAAAACGTTTTGTCAATTGATAATGACAAATATCATGCATATGTCAATGCGATATATCCCATCGAACTAGACATTAAAGATACAACAGAATCAAGCACACGAGCTTCATACTTAGACATTGTACTTACTATAAATACAGACGGGAAATTGGCACCAAAGCTACATGACAAATGTGGTAATAATGTAAGTGCAGTAATATTTCATAGTCGCCCACATATGAAATTCATATTTCACAAATGATCAGATATGCCAGGGCGTGTTCAACATTTTGACATTTCATATACAGATATAATCTACTCACTGACAAATTAATGACACATGAATATCGAAAACCGCGTTTGATGTCATCGTTCCGCACATTTTCGGTCAATATAATAGTCTTGTTTGCGATTACTCTTTTTCAGTAAGTGAAATGTCGAGTTGTCTTTTCGTTGGCGGTTGTTGAGACGTCTGTACCAATTGTGACAAGGATTCGTTCCTCTCGGATTTGATTGTAGACTCATGGCGGGTATGACCGGTCAATAGGGAGTGTTTACTCCTCCATGGCACCTGATCCCACCTCTTGATTCAGGAGGTCCGTGTTTCTCCATTTTAACAGACTTTTATTTATATCCTTGGATTTCCTAAAGATTTATACTTTGGAATATGATATTTTTTTATATTGTACCGGAGTGGTTAAAATTTGATTAATAATAAAATACATATATATGCAACCAGAATCTGTAACTGTTGTGTGAAACAACATTCAAATAAACCCTCATTGACATAACAATGGCTATTAACGATCAGCTGAGGGAAATTATTTTGATCAAGAACAAAATATCAGACATGAGCCCTGTGTTGGTACTTTTTCCCCTTAAAACCCTACATTTGCAAAAGATACGAACGACGGCCGATGAAAGACAAATAAAGATATGAAAGGGTCACACTGATCTAAAATCCAAACCAGTCTCTATTATAATGTTATCATGAACAGCCCGTAATAATGACTTATGGTAAACGTCCATGAATCGATCCCTCCATCTCGAGGTTCTGAGTTTATTCAAGCTCAAGACATATTTTCTTCAAATTTACCGGTCAATCTATACGTGTATATTTATGTTGGTCTAGCTTTATCCGGAAATGAGCCGTTGTTGATGGAAATCATGGTATTCAACAAAGGAAGATTTCATTCTATGTTTTCACACACACACACACACACACACACACACAACAGCACACACACACACACATCATACCACACACACACACACACACACACACACACACACACACACTCACACACACACTTTGCTTCGATCCTACACGACTAAGATATATTATATATATATATATATATATATATATATATATATTATATATATATAATATATATATATAATATATATATATATATATATATATATATATATATATATAATGAAGTAAACTGTGTATTCAAGCATTTAAGCGACCTATTACATTGGGCATGGGGTATGCAAACGATTTTATAAAATTTAAATCGCATAGAGTGGCGACAAACATGTTTCAAGATTCCCATTTACCCAAGATGGAGGGAGGAGTGATACTTTGGCATCTTAAATTCCTTTTACTGGTTAATTTAGTTGTTGGTCTAATAAAAGACTCAACATAGAAGACATTGAAGGTAAAGTAATGTTTCCTTCATGTTGATATTTTCAAAAACAGATCTACTTCTCTTTCGGTATTCTTGTTTTATCTTTATGCGTCTATTAAAAGTTTGAACTCAGTTGATGAGTTTAAATGACGGTAGCATTCGTGTTCAGCAGTTATGTGGGTTCAAACATATATATTTAATGGCCTATAACTTGCATATTATTATTATTGTTGTTGTTGTTGTTATTATTATTATTATTATATTGTTATTATTATTATTATTATTATTATTATTATTATTATTATTATTCGTTTATTTATATAAATTGACACTGCTCTGTTCCAGTAGACAGAGTCATGTTTCTTTCCAGTTCATTTTGTGAAAAACCTTCTTCAATATTATTGGGCCTCAAGTCACCAACGCAACGGGTTAACCAGCTGTTTAGACTTTTAAGATGAAATTTGAATTTTGAATAGTGTTATAACGCCGCACTCAATACTGTTTCAGGTATATGGTAACTTTTTAATGGTGAATGACAGTCCCCGGTTACAATGTACCCGTGTTGATACCTTCAGCATTCCTAAAGTAATCTGGCAAACGTTTTTCACAAATTTCAGTATACGTTCTAATGGGACTGAAATGTGCGCTGACCAGAAGTGAGTCCCTTTAGGCTAATCATTCAAATTTATTTTGGGATAGGTAATCTCTTTTTTGTACATTTATTCAAAACAATTTATATTTACATTACTTATTGAATATTCATAAAGAGACAGAAAAACATGTGGTCTGAAATGCGAGGTGGTCTCCTAAGCGAGGTGCTGTTTAGGTGAGGTTTAATCTTACCTTGTTTTGTTTATTTATCAGAATAATGATGTGTTCTAAACCTTGTAACTATCTATATTGTAGTTGACAATAAGAGGAAAAACAACAAACTCTACCACTGGAACCATTGCGTTGGATTTTTTGCAACTTCACCCCGGAAGATGCCGTAATTTTTTACTTCTCTTCTCCATTTAAATCATACTTAGATACTGACGTTTGATGAATACACAGATGATAATAAACACTATACTTATTGGTGTGTGTGTGTGTATGTGTCTGTGTTTGTATGTATGTGTGTGTCTGTCTGTGTGAATTAGTGTGTGTGTGGTGTGTTTGAATTTGTGTGTGAATTTGTTTGTGTAAGTCTACGTGTGTGTGAATTTGTGTGTGTGAATTTGTGTGTGTGTGTCTTTGTGTCTCTGTGTTTGTCTGTGTGTATGTGTGAATTTATGTGTGTATGTTTTGTGTGTTTGTGTGTGTGTCTGTGTCTGTATGTGTGTGGATTTGTGTGTCGCTAAAAATCCAGTTACAACACACATACAAACAAACAGAGACACGCCTGTTTATGTATGTGTTGTACAATTGAACTTTTAGTGAGAATCAAATTTAACTTTTAGTCTTTAAAATGTGGCCTACAATTTTAGCCAGGAACAATTTTAGCCAGGAGCAATTTTAGCGATCCATTTCTTCCAAACAAAAATGAACACCTATGAAATTTACTTGCATCAGGCTATTCATTAACATTAATTTACACAGCAAATATTATACTATGTCACTATATTCAAAAAATTATATATATATATATATATATATATATATATAAAAAAATTTAATAAGAATATATATATATATATAAATCAGTTTCACACAAATGAGATTTGCTTAATTACCATTTAGTCGAGTAAATATTTAGTTATTAGCATATAAAGAATTAAAGTAATTTGTTCCGTAATAGTATCAAGTTTCTAATGACATACACATTTTCCTTCATTATGATTATATATGTCCATTTTCATTCTTTGAAATTACTTTCATTCAATGCGAGAAGTAATAATTTACTCAATAGAAAACTCATACCGTTAAACCTCGAATAAAATCCCCCAAAATGTGTTTTATCCATTAAGACGTTACCACGCAAGAAATGTGAAATTGTTTTTGAAGCAAACAAACTATTTTGTAAATGTGGTGTAAAATTCTGTTATGAAAAATAATCTGTAAATTGTAACTAAAGGATCCATATAGTCGAACTAAAACCATAGCATTCAACTTTTTTATCAAATTGTTAAAAAGGTATTAAGCCCAAACAAACGTATCTTAGTTGTTTCCTTATCCTACACATTAATCGAAGCAATTTCCTTTCAGTATACAAAGGAGATCCCTGTGTTGGAATATGTTCCGTAGACGACACAGAACATGAGGGATATGTATGTACATGTACAAACCCTTAATATATAGGACCGAAATGTCAAACACATGGTAATTTTATCTGCAGTAAAATAAAATATTCCGTTGAAAATTTCAAATAACCATGTAGAGCAATTATGATTGTGATTTTTATGAAAAAGACTTGAAATGATCACAATTTAAAAAATAGTGCTAACAATAATAATGATATAAATGATATTTATACTAGACAAAAGCTCTCATTGTAAGAAGTCTGATGATACTCCTCCATGACACCTAATCCTACCTTGATCCTTGTTTGTCCAATATTTATTGTTTTGTATATTATACCCTGGACATTCTGCAGATTAATGTTTTAACACTGTCAATAGAAAAGATAAACCATTTATTCATTTAGGGGTGAAAGAGTTAATGCTTTGGTATATTTTATTTTTACTTATCAATTATTGAATAAAACATATATATTGATCAATATTTGATTCTCCTGATGGTTATACGCTTGATAACATTTTATTATTCAATCATAAACTTGTTTATTATTATTATTATTATTATTTGTTGTTGTTGTTGTATTGTTGTTTAACGTCCCACTCAAGAATATTTCACTCATATGGAGACGTCACCAAATGCCGGTGAAGGGCTTCAAATTTTGGCCTATACTCGGCACTTACGGCCATTGAGCAGTGAGGGTTCATTAACGTGCCGACACCTACTGTGACACGGGACCACGGTAGTAGTAGTAGTTATAGTAGCAACAGCAGCAGCAGCAGCAGTAGTAGTAGTAGTAGCAGTAGCAGTAGTAGTAGTAGTAGCAGTAGTAGCAGTAGTAGTAGTAGTATAAGTAGTAGTAGTACTAGTAGCAGTAGTAGTAGTAGTAGTAGTAGTAGTAGTAGTAGTAGTAGTAGCATTAGTACCATTACTATAGTACACACATATAGCCATATTCTATCATTTAACACAATATCTTGAATTTGCCTAGTTTGTGACTCCATTCATTTTGGACTCGGGAATTGTCAGTACGATCACAATGCTAATGGAACAATATGTGTTTGCATGGATGGAATTACAGGATCGCATTGCAACCAGGCACTAGGTGAGGTGACATTCACTTATATATATCGTTAATTACCTGCGGCTTCATACAGGGATCCAGTATCTTATGCCATGCTTAATGTATATACCAAGCCTAGTACTTATGTACTTACTTATGTGAACTCAGTATGGTAGTAATAAGTCCAAGCATGCATCTTGATTATGAATAGCCAAAAACACACATATTTCATGAACTAATAGGGGATGTGGTAAGCACATAGTTCCTTTTATCTAAGTACTAATGATTGGAAGGAATTGGCTGCCCCTATGTCTCCCCTCTAATTAACTGGTACAATCACTTGTCAGCAAATGGTTTCTCCTCCATTGAAGAAGTATCAATCAATAATCAAAACTCAAGTCCATTATAACACGACGAATTAGATGTGCAAATGGTCTCAACATGAAGAACAATTACGAATCCCAAACGGTATAAGACCAGGTGTCCGGAAGGAGTCAGCGTCTTCTGCTGTCATGCCACACCCGTCGCAAACGTTCCATAGAAACCTTTCTAGTTCGATGAACGGGTCAAATTCGGTAAAAAGGTCAAATTGGTGATGAGTTGAAGTTCGGTGAAAAGCATGATTGGTGAAACAGAGTCACTGTCTGTATCTTTGATCCAGAATACTTAAAGGGGGACTTTATAATGTTTAACAAGATCCCCGTATCGACCATAAAACTTCTTAAACGACAACCCCAAGCGTACTCTCCTACGTATGGTGATAAGTAGGGCCTATAAGTCTATTTTCTGTATGTATGTATACTGTATTTTACATAACATCGATATTCTGTAAGAGAACAATAGTGTAACGTACTACTGTTAATATCGATCTCAACCCTTTTAGGAGCAGTGCATAAAATACTAATACTCCATGGCACCTGATCCCACCTCTGTATTTCCAGAGGCCCGTGTTTGTCCAGTGTTCATTAGATTTGCATATGTAACCTAGAAATCATGAAGATTTATTTTTGGGTATAAGAAATTTTATATATTTTGAAATAAATAATAGAATTTAGATGGAAATAGAACTTAAGCATTTCTCAAAGCGTGTTTTTGAGACTGTAATTGAAAATGTTTTAGTCTCTCTACATGAACATAATAATGTAATTAAAGAGTGCAACGGCATCTGCCTCAACAGGACCAAGCGGAGCAGCTAATGGTCAACATTATATATATGCAGAAGCATCGTACCCGCAATCACAGGGCCACAAGGCTATTTTATCATCAAATATAACGTTTTCAGGTAGTATGAACCATGTGGTTCCCTTTTTCTCGTATTACCTGCAGTAGTCCCATATAGGACAAACAAGGAAATTATTTAACAAAACATGTGATGGTATGGTTTGTGTTTCAAACTATAGCGTATGTTATATCAAAGGGTTTAGTATTTGACCTTATCATATACCATTTATTCCGGAACTATACATCTATTGACAATTTTAGCCCATCTGATGAAAGCTAATTGGTAGAAGAAATCCTCTTGAACATTTATTTTGTTTAGTTTTTCCTTTTTGAACACCTGTAACATTTGTTTAATTTTTGCCTGTTTGTTTAAAAGGTAGTTATATATATATATATAATATATATATATATATAATATATATATATATATATATATATCTATATATATATTATATAAATATATTTATATTATATAAATATATATATATTGCAATGTGCATTTAAAAATCCACGATTTGTAATTTCCATAAGCTTTTTCATTTTTATTTGTGTTCATGCTAGTGCGCGTGCATGTTTTGGTGTGTACATGTACTGAAGGCCATAATATATATATTTTTGTTTGTTAGAGAGAGATTGAGAGAGAGCAATATGTTGATTCTATCTGTGTGCGCTGCATCATTTTATAAAACGAAGACTTTCGTTGTCCTTACACTCTGCCTAAAGCATTTGTTATGTTATAGATGCCCCTCGCTGTCTCACTTTCCAGTATCATATGTACGGACAAGATATGGGAAGTCTGAACGTTCTAGGATATGACAATAATTTATGGTCTGTTTCCAGTGATCAAAGGAACACATGGTTGGAGGGAAGAGTAAATATCAGCTCAAACGACTACCCGGTAATTAACGTAATTAGCCCATCAATTTATAAAGTACGAAATAATCACTGAATTACTTGAAATTTTTAAATTTATTTGAAAATCACGGGGTGTGTATATTTTGAAAATAACCAATAATTGTTTTAAGTATTTCTGAATATATATATATATATATATATATATATATAAATATATATATATATATATATATATATATGTGTGTGTGTGTGTGTGTGTGTGTGTGTGTGTGTGTGTGTACTTTGATTATATTTGTTTGTCCATGTTAGTGAGTTTGAGTGTAAACGTTTTTTTTCGGTTGAACATAAGAACTTTATTACACACCAAAACGTTCCAATAATCTTATATGACATTGTCCCCCTTTCACCAATCGTGCTTTTCACCGACTTTGACCTTATCACCAAACTTGACCTTTTCACCGAATTTGACTAGAAAAGTTTCCATGGAACGTTTGCGACGGGTGTGGCATGCCAGCAGAGGACGCTGACTCCTTCCGGACACCTGGTCCTATCCCCTTTTGGGATACGCAATTGTTCTTCATGTTGAGACCATTTACAAATCTGATTCGACGTGTTATAATGGACTTTATTTTTGATAATCGATTTGTACTTCTTCAACTTTACTTTAGGTTGCATTCGAGGCCGTTAGAGGTTATTCTTGGAAAAGTGATATTGCCTTAGATGACATCAAACTGTCGCCTGGATTTTGTAGTAAGTATTGATATAAGAATAACATTCTCTACCACCGTTAGTATTTTTTTTTCATATTCCCAGAGTCTAAACGTAGAACTATTCAATAAAGATATTCTAAAATCATTTGAATAACATTTCATCGCAATACACATAGTTTATTAATGTTTATTTCAGATTGAATTGGTACGTTTGTCGGATCTCGAAGAACGTTTGCTGAATCTACGGAAACAGAATTTTCAGTAATATAAAGTTTATACAATATTTGTATAGTTTTATATCCATATAATATTTTCTTACTTAATAATAAATATTTTATATGAAGCATCACAATGGAGTTTGTCGTACCTTGTAATATATTTCATAAGACAACGGCATTCCATCAATAATTTGGAATCATAAATGTAACCGACCAATGACTGGCCATGTGAATTACTTCGGAAATCGGAAAACTGTAGAAGGATATTGCCACTTTTAGGTATTAAAGGGGCATTAGCTATGTTATTTTTTTTCATTTTTTGACCATCTTTACCACTTGAATTGAAATACAATAAAAAAGAGAAACACACTTATAAATTCATAAATTTACATGTACTTGTGAAAAGTGCTTGAGAGACACAAGCCTGGCAGTTTATCACTTGCAGTTGACGAACTTAACCTTACCTTTTGTATATGAATACCACACTAGCCCTCATGTTATTTTCACAAAAGATATTGGAATATAAGATTTTCCATGTCTGTGTATAGTTTTTATTTCTTATAGTACAAGTAGTAAAGTAGAAATAATCGAAATAATTCTTATTTTCTCATACTTACTATAGACACATACGGGGAATTGACAACTAAGCTATACTACAAACGCGACGATTTCGGCTTTCACATCTTAAATTTTCCACTTTTAAGTAGTAATATCCTAGTCACCCGCAAATGGAGTTTATATTTCACAAATGATTCGATATGCCACGGCGTGTTTAACACATGAACATTTCATAAACAAATATCAACGTCCGCAATTTTACTGTCGGTATAATATGTTGGGGTACCACGGGCATTTTCAGTTTGTATATAACCGCTGCAAAAACACAAACATACATTTTAAAATGGATGTTTCAAAAAGTATGGCGTCATTATTTCTGAAAATAATTGTGTCATTGGTATGTTAATGTAAAATTCTATGTATCAACATTAAACTTCTGTTTTTAGTTACGCAATAACCTTTTACAAAAATTCTGATTTCGACATATTGAAATCAAATTAGAAAGAAATGAAATTTCCTTTTTTTCCGAAATGAGCCCCGCATAGATGACTTTATATTGGTAAATGAAATGTCCAATATTTAAGATGCACATACCAATATCCGCATGCGTATTGTCATCCATTTGCTTTATAAAATATTCATTTTCTTCTATGTGTATAAGGTACTAACCATCTAACTTCAACATCCAAACTTTCTGACAGTGCTCAGTTATTGTGATATGGTATAAAGAATCGGATCATCGCATTTTGAAAACTTTACAGTGGAGAAAATGTCTTGTTTAGGTATTACCTATTTCTGGTACTATATTTAATTATTTGTTCGATAAGTTCTAACATTGGTTGCGTTTATTGGTTAAACAACCTGTAATCTCAACAATCATCTTGAGCATTATAACTTTGGTATAATGTTTATAATATTTATAACCACTAAGCCGTTGGCACTGATGGTGGACCGTTTGAGCCCTGAGGTTAAACATAAACCTAGTACCTGGTATTTCGGTACCAGCTGATAATCTTATACTAAAGTAATATTTAGCACTGATGGCACATTTAAATTTCTAAATTCTTCTAAAGCTAGAATAGCCATATTTTCACAGTGGTTACTATTAGATGGATTTTGATTATACGTTTAGATTCATTATTTGGCCTTGTGTGATACCACTTTCTCTTAGGAAAATTTATTTAAATTGTAGCTCAACTGATAAAGTCTAATTGACAGAAACAACCGTCTTGAACATTATGACTTTGGTATTATGTTTATGATATTGAAAATTTGTTACAACCTGATGTATTGCAACCGCCGCAGGTCCAGCTGAAAACGCTAATTTTGTGAGATAATTGTCTAGTTTTCTTCCAAAAGGTCGTAGGTCTTCTCGCTTGGTTTCATTATAATCGAGTTATGTTCACCATAGGTAAAGTGTCATAATTTGAGCTTGGCCACAGATGGCAATGCAGTAAGTGTCATTTTACATGTCACATCTACTTTGAGTCAAGTCTCATTTTAAAAACCGGCTATGTTTCATCCGACAAAGGAACTGTCTACTACATTTTACAAGAAGTACTAGTTACTACTAGGTACTGGTTCTGTAACCCTGTACATGTTCCTTGCTAGTGGTACGTTCAAAATTGATTGAATAAGGACTCGGTGGCTTGATTTGAGGACGACAACCTTAAATGTCATCTTTTCTGAGGTGATAAGATGTGTGTTTGTTTACTGATGTTTAACGTCCCACTCAAGAATATTTCACGCATATGGAAACGCCACATAATACCGGTGAAGGGCTTCAGATTTTTTACCCTTACGGTCATTGAGCATTGAGGGTTCTTTAACGTGCCGACACCTACTGTAATACGGGACCTCGGTTTTTAATGTATCATTTGAAGGACAGGAAACCAACCTACCGCCGGCTGGAATCGAACTCATGACCTTACGATCAAGAGTCGTGCGCGCTACCGACTGAGGCCGGTTCCTGGGCTGATTAGAAAACAGACAGTGACTTGTGTGCAAAGCATAAGAAAATTAAACCATGGACTGAAAACTTGATCGGTACGAACCCGCAATTTTGGACCGAATGTTTACTTCTGAATTTCGCCATGTTTTGCGGCATTTATGTGTATTAAACACATTTTCTGTATATTTGATATTGCACTGATATTGAAAATACAGACGACAATTCATCCAAAATGTGTTATTGTCATACAACACTAATAACAACTAATGACTATATAAAACCCCTGATACTAAAGTATAAATAATCAGAATATCCAGGATATAGATACAAGTCTGGTACAAATTGGACAAACACTGACCTCTGGGAATGTCATGGAGGATGAGCATGTGATTGATTAAAAACATTCCTTCAAATACATAATCGAATGGAATCATGTGTGATGTAACATGAATAATAACATACATAATGTAACACAGTCCCTGTACATAACATACACAGAGCCTGTACATAAAATACATAGAGCCTGTATATAACAAACATAGAGCCTGTACATAACATACACAGTCCCTGTACATAACATACACAGTCCCTGTACATAACATACACAGAGCCTTTACATAACATACACAGAGCCTTACATAACATACATAGAGCCTGTATATAACAAACATAGAGCCTGTATATAACAAACATAGAGCCTGTACATAACATACATAGAGCCTGTATATAACAAACACAGAGCCTGTACATAACATACACAGAGCCTGTACATAACATACACAGAGCCTGTACATAACATACACAGAGCCTGTACATAAGATACACAGAGCCTGTACATAACAAACATAGAGCCTGTAGATAACAAACATAGAGCCTGTAGATAACAAACATAGAGCCTGTACATAACATACACAGAGCATGTATACATACACCTGTACATACAAAGACAGACCTGTACATAACATACACAGAGCCTGTACATAACATACACAGAGCATGTACATGACATACATAGAGCCTGTACATAACAAACACAGACCCTGTACATAACATACACAGAGCCTGTACATAACATACATAGAGCCTGTACATGACATACATAGAGCCTGTACATAACAAACACAGACCCTGTACATAACATACACAGAGCCTGTACATAACATACATAGAGCCTGTACATAACATACACAGAGCCTGTACATAACATACACAGAGCCTGTATATAACAAACATAGAGCCTGTATATAACAAACACAGACCCTGTACATAGCATACACAGAGCCTGTAAATAACATACACAGAGCCTGTACATAACAAACATAGAGCCTGTATATAACAAACACAGACCCTGTACATAGCATACACAGAGTCTGTACATAACATACACAGAGCCTGTACATAACATACATAGAGCCTGTATAACAAACATAGAGCCTGTACATAACATACACAGAGCATGTACATAACATACATAGAGCCTGTATATAACAAACATAGAGCCTGTACATAACATACACAGAGCCTGTACATAACATACACAGAGCCTGTACATAACTCAGTAACAGGTAATAATTTACCAGCTGATTATTATATACGTAATTCATCAACCTCTGAAAACAATGGAGTCTTGTGTAAACCAATGACTTAGACTAGTCCAAATGTGTTTTAAAGGTCAATGAGTTATGTGATAAACCATACAGATGGTGCCGTTAGTACCGTGACCGATAGTAAATTCTTAGTCGGCTAAGTGGTTAGACTATTGCAATTCAAATAATAAAGACCCTCACATTTAGTCACCACAGGATCGAGCCCTTTTGGAATCTAAGCTGATTTGTGAGGCAGTTTATGGGTTACTTACTGAAAGCCCGCGTACATTATAAACGACTTCTGTGCTGCGATCATATGGTTGAAATATTGTTTGTTGGTGCGTAAAACACTAAACAAACATACATTTGAGGTAATCGAGAGTTATTACTTTTAATTACTTTAATTTAGCAATGCATTAAGAATTAGTATGTGACCTTGTATCATACCATACTTTTGTTTTGGAACTGTGCATCTATTCAATATTCAGGCTACAGTGATGAAGTGTCATTGATAGGAAATATATTGTCTTTTCCATTTATCTTGAATATATACGTAAGAATATTTTTTGTAATCTTAATTCATTATACACCAACGAAATTCTCATTTTTAGTTTGGTCACAACATTACTACGTTTTTCTCTGTCTAGTTCTCAGTACTTGTAAAGGATTTAATATTTAGAACACAGACACACAGGCACACAGTTACACAGACACGAATATATATATATATATATATATATATATATATATATATATATATATATATATATATATATATATATATATATAATATATATATTATATATATATATATATATATTAGGTATATATATATATATATATATATATATATATATATATATATATATATATATATATATATTCTGTTATCCTTTCCCATCAGAGGAAATAAGGTTGTTTTTATTTTTTAATTTGGATGTTTACGTAACATCTGAGTTTGTTTTTCTTATCTAGTTTCAATTTAACGAATTTACAGGGTAATTTAGTTATTTAAATAGGTTTTGAAAACGTAATATATACGTGTCAAACGTTATGTTGATTGATTCTTCGGGTACAATTTAATGTGCAGTTTGAAGGACATATCGATTATCATATAAACATTTTACAGAACCATTACAAACAAGTATATGTTACGTAAATAGTGATACATATATGTGAATTTATTGTTAAAGTTAAATCTTCCCTTTTAAATTTATATATCTACTTCTTATTTCAAAAGTACACTTGCTGAGAATTTACTATTCTGGTGTGCTATTTAAATTTTATGTAGGTATATAAAATATCAATTGCTTGCAGTGTTTTAATATTCACAATTTGATGCTTAATAACACATGAGTCCGACTATGCCGCGGACGCAAATATTGTTTACAAACCTAGTACATAGTATTTTGATACCAGCTAATAATCTTATACTTAATTAATATTTCACATTGATAGCACCATTTAAAATTTAATTCTTAAGCAAAGATAATTTTTTACACAGTTTTATACAGTGGTTACTCTTAAACGGATTTTGACTTTAAGTTTAAATTTATTATTTGGCCTTGTCTGATACAACTTTCTGTTTAGAAAATTTGTTTAATATTGGAGCTCAACTGATGAATTGACAGAAATGATGGTATTATGTTTATGATATTCATTTACATGTGTACAGTCAACTTCGATAACCCGTAAGTGTATTAATTAAAGTTAACACTTCTCACAAACTATACAGAAAACCACATGTTTTCTGTAAAGACGGGATATGGAAAGGTATTTAGATGCTGTACGTTTCTGAGTTTGGTAACATGGTATTTTAGATATTTAACAGGTGGCACCATATGCAGTCATATTACTGCCTTAAGTCGACCACCTGGCGAAATTGGTCAACATTGCAGAGGACATAAAAATGTATAAAGTAGATAAAATGGCAAATAAAAAAGAAAAGCAGTAGACTCATTTCTGGCCTTAACAATCACCGGAGTAAAATGTGTTTTACACACAATATACTGAGAAGCAACCAAAAGCATGAACAATTCATTCGAAAAGAGAATTAACTTGCATAAGGGTAGACACACCTTGCCGATATTTTTAAAGATCTATCAAAATAATGTGAACAACAGTCGAAAACATGCGAAATCCAATTAAAGGGGGAAATGACTTTCACTAGGATTATATTTCTTTCTGCATGGTGATCACTGGATAATAAGAAAAAATGGCCCAAAATCCACTGAAAAGGGGAAATAACTCCCATAAGGGTCAACCTGATAATTTTATTCCTGGTGACTTTTTCGTAGATTTCTGAGTGCTAAAAACATGTTTGCTTCTTTCACTTACTATCTATTGTACTTTTCAAGACAATAGGGAAAATATGTCAAAAAGATGAAAACACCACAAAAAAGCGGAAATAATTCACATCAGGGTTGACCGGACAATTTCCATTAAAATAAAATATTGGCAGATTTTTTGCAAGGGTAGAGTTTTTGTGCTTTAGGGGCCCCTTTTTTGGACCCATATGGGTCTTAGCCCCTTTTTATTCGTAAAGTGTATTCGACTTTACATGGGGATGCTATGCGCCAAGTTTGGTAAACATTGACACACTGATTTTTGAGAAGAAGATGTTTAAGTGCAAAAGTTAACAGACGGAAGACAGACATTTGACCATAACTATAGCTCACTTAGCTTTTCGAGGTACCGAGGTATGATTCGAAAGAAGGTTCGTCAGACAACATACAAATCAGGTGAAAATTCGACGCAGCAAGACCTCTGAAAATCATGCTTCATGGAGGAATAAGCAACTCCTGTCGACCGGTCAAACCACCGATAGTCCACACTTAACTTCAAACAAAACAATTGAGTAATGTATCTTTGTCAAAATCAATACAGATTATTGAACATGCAATTCTACATTTCACTCAATGAGACAATGTAAATGATTTTACTTGATTTTTTAATTCAAAATTTGTTTACTGTTTTATATGTGTTACGTCCCCTTAATCTGTTCTATTGTATGCGTGTGGTCGCGTTCTGTTATGAATAAAATTGGATAATCGAAACTCCAAGTCCATTATAAGATGACTAATTGGACATACAAATGGTCTCAACATAAAGAACAATTGCTAATCACGAATGCGATGAGATAAAGAGTCTAGAAAGAGTCAGCGCCCCTTGTGAGCATATCACACTCGTCTCAAATGTCACATACACAACACTATCACCAAAAAGTTGTAGTAAAGGAATAATCGAAAAAAGACATACATTACTAAGCACCGAAAAAAACCCATAAAAATTGGTCATTTCCAAAGTCCAATCGAATCCCGTCTATTTAAGTTACCTTGTCGAATATATTTCGAATTTTAATAATGTCCCCAAACGAAGTTTGGGAGACATGGTGTGTTTGCTCTGTTTCTTCTTCTTCTTCTTCGCGTTTTCTCGGACACTCCTAGACGGATTCTAATGAAACCTAATATGATAATAGGTGTGGGTGTGCAGATGTGCCCTACAGCAAAAATGGCGTCTATGGAAAAATGTGGCTTCTGATTGGTCGAAACTTGTCCTCACGTTTTATCTGAAACTACTGGACGGACTGTAATGAAACTTCATAAGATTATAGGTTTGGGTGTGTAGATGTGCACAATGTAAGTTGTGACGTCATACAAAGATAGTGTCTAATGTAAACCGAGGCTTCTGATTGGTCGAAATTTCAACATTGTCAAATTTTGATGAAATTTCGAATTTATGGGTATCGAGGGATTGCGATTTCAATGGTATGGGTTTCGTTGTCGTCTATGACAAACCGAGGCTTCTGATTGGTCGAAATTTCAACATTATCAGATTTTCATGAAATTTGGAATTAATGGGTATCAAGGGATTGCCATATCAATGGAATGGGTTCCGTTGCTGCCTATAGATGTTGATGTTATTTGGAATTAATGTGTATCAAGGGATGGCAATTTCATTGGTATTGGTTTTGTTGCCGTCTATGGCAAACCGGGCCTTCTGATTGGTCAAAATGTCAACATTGTCTGCTTTTGATGAAATTTAAAATTTACTTGTATTATCGATTGCGATTTCAGCCTTATGGCGATTATTCCTCAAAATTTGTATGTGATAAATACTGGTTGAAATCAACACGACCTGTTTCATCCTTTAGGGAACATCATGTAATAGTACCTTGTTACAATTAGCCATTCTTGGTGGAAGTGACTGTGCAACAAGTATGCTAACTCCTCCATAGGACCTGGGTCTTGCATCATGACACTTAAGAATTACTTACGTCTAAGAAAATTCACTCAGTTTGGCAAATTCTGAGAGAGAGAGAGAGAGAGAGAGAGAGAGAGAGAGAGAGAGAGAGAGAGAGAGAGAGAGAATGAACAAGTTGCACAACGGTTGCATGTATAATCAAAACAAAATGATAAGCTTTCATGTATAAAATTTACAGATAAAATACATACAATGGATCGTTTACAGCTAGGGGTGAAGAGCTACATTATATTTCATTGTGTAAGGTATTTGATTCAAATGACATATAACAGTAGTAAAAAGATCATTATATTCTCTATATATAACACATTACTCCATCGTTTAATTAAAATGTATCAGTTTAGAATGCGTATGAATGTTAATGCTATAACAGTCATTGTTGTACATTTCAATGCATTTGAACATGATAAAACGTAAGTGTGTACATTACATGACTCTTCCAATCAAACAATATATAACATATCAGTTTCTTACACTTACGTAATCCAGATAAATTCGGTTTAATACTTCATAATGTCCATCTTCAATATCAAACGTTGATCCGCACTTCGTGTTTTGACTTGCCAATGGAAACCATCCTTAGAGATTAGATACTCATAATACAAGTTAAATCAAAAAGAAAATGGAAACGTAGTCTTACCTTAAAACTTATCACTGGAGGAATGAAGGTTTATTTGAATGTTGATTTATACAAAACTTACAAATTTTCTTATATTTGCAATGCATCTTATACTCCACAAAATTTTTAATTTATCAGGTATATAGATAAAAGGACATTAGCTGTATGTGTTTCTTAATTTCGCGTTTTACCATTCAGATTGATATACAATAACAAAACAGATATATACACAGGTATAAAATTTCGCAAAATCCTGTAAAAATTGTTTGCGAAACCTCAGTTTGGCACTTCTTCAATTGCAATTGATAAACTAAACCTTACTGTTTGAATATAGAAACCACACTGGATCTGACGCCTGTGTATAGCTCATTTGCTATTGTACATCAAGTAAGCCCAAGACGATTTCATCTTTGATACATGTATATTTATATCTAGATTATTTTCTAGACGACGAATATTCATTACTGATGAATCAATGGAAGATTTCTATGTTTTCACACACACACACACACCCACACACACACACACACACACACACACACACACACACACACACACACACACACACACAGATATATATATATATATTTATATATATATATATATATATATATATATATATATATATATCATTTCAGTGTTTTATATAATTCGTGTCATGCCTTTAATCTGTTTGCGTTGATCTGACACCCTAGACTATATATATAACTATGTGTATTCAAGCATTTAACCAATTTATTACATTGGGGCATGGGTAAAGGTTCATAAAATTTGAAATGCATTGAGAGGAGACGTGTATATAAACGAAAGGCAGCAAACATTTTCCAAAATTCTAATTTGCACAAGATGGAGGGAGGAGTGATAATTCGACATCTGAAATTTCTTTTACTGGTTAATTTAGTTATTGGTCTGCCGTCTAAAAAAGGATTCAACATAGAAGACGTTGAAGGTAAAGTAATGTTTTCTTCATGTTGATATTTCTAGAAATAGACATCTAGGACCCGGTTGTATCAAAGGTTCATTAGATTTAATGAAGCATTAAGACTAATTCTTCATTCAATTTTAAATGATTCATTAGTTAATGGGTACAATAAAAGTCGTTTTATGAAACCTTCTTTAAATCTTCATTAGTTTATGTGTCATTCAATCTGGAAGTGTTCAATAAATCTGTGTTAGACATGACGTCACAATTACTTGCATCAGAATTTCATGACTCAGTATAATACAATATATATATATATATTAATATAGTATTTTAAAATAATTATCTATATTATATATTATAATTATATATTATTATAAAATTATTATGTATATTATATTATAACAATATATTTATTATTATTAATATATATATATTATAATAATTAATTAAATATATATATTTATTTCTTATTTTATTACTATATTTTATATAATTTACTTATTAAATTTATTAATTTTAATATTTAAAATATATATATATATATATATATATATATATATATATATATATATATATATATAATTTATATTTATAAATACTTACAGAGGCAACATTTCACATTTAAGATTTTATTTAAATTCTATAATACGACGTTTTGTAATTGAGGTATGACCTTATATCAATTAGTAAAAAATTATATCTACCTTTAGATCACTTTCGTAAAAATATATTTGAGAAATCTGGACTTAACACTATATATATACTTGATTTGTTTATCCGAACATGCTAATTTAAACTAGATCTTGTAACATTAATTTCATGTATATTCTCTCTCTCTCTCTCTCTCTCTCTCTCTCTCTCTCTCTCTCTCTCTCTCTCTCTCTCTCTCTCTCTCTCTCTCTCTCTCTCTCTCTCTCTCTCTCTGATTCCTCGAAATTCATGAAAATGGTTATTGATTCAGGTGTCCTTAGTATCAGCAAACATGATCTACAGTTTTAACAGAAATACGAGGATAATGTGTGTAGTGCAATGTTATAAAGTTAAAACTGAATTATGTGCAGTGCGAAATATAAATAAATAAAAACCAGTTCGTTACATATTTTACCATATTTGTTCACCAGTAATCTCGAATTCATATCTGTGTTATATTATCAGCCAAAATTCTTATTTAGGGGGATAATGTCATAATGACTGACATTATTATGGAATTTGTATATTTATTTCAATCTATCTAGAATTGTGTGAATTATATGAATTATGCTGACAAAAAATCTGGAAATAATGACATGAAATTAATTACACATGCTTGTGGCATTGCGGTATCCCTCTTACAAAATGAAATGTACATCAGATGATGTAGGCCTACAATGATTCTGATGCAGTGTTTTATCAATTAAATACATTTGAAAGGATAAATGTATGCCGTATGGGAATAGCTAGAATACCAAATGTCCCCTCCTGACATGGGAAATTGTAATTTTGTAATTGTGATGTCCCGTCCTGACATATTTAAGTTGTAGTTTTCATGGAAAGGACAACCCGAAACACGTAGCATTTGACATCTGTAATATCAATGGGTTATGTATACTGATATACATGTATATGGGCCGGCCTGGCTCAGTCGGTAGCGCGCACATCTGTTGATCGTTAGTTCGAGTCCAGCCGGCGACAGGTTGATTTCCTGTCCTTCGGATGAGACAGTAAAACTCGAGGTCCCGTGTCACAGTATGTGTCGGCACGTTAAATAACCCTCACTGCCCAATGGCCGTAAGTGCCGATCATAGGCCAAAACTGGAAGCCCTAAAGTCAATTCTCAATTCGTCGATTATCAAAAAGTGTCATATATATATATTAGCCCTGCAAATACATCATTTGCACAGTCTGAGATCTCTAGATTAATGAAATACTTAATATGAAACCTTTGAATTATTTTAGGAGGGCTAAATAATGGGATTAATTTTAGATATAACTGTTAATTCATAGATTCACCATTTTCTCACAAGCATCTCCGATTATTACCATATTAGACTACTACGGTCGATCACAATAAGTAAACTTTAGTACTATAAGCATTTTGTCCAGCATACTAAATAATGCAGTGATGATGTCACATCTCAGTCTGTAAACGTCTATGTCGCTTCAGAATGGTGTAAGCTTGTTTTAGATATATGCATAGGGTATATGGTAGCAGCCAATTTTAATGGTGGAGGAGAGAACCCGGTACAATGTACCCGGGAAGAGACTGCCAGTTATCTGGCAAACCTTCTCAAAAATATCAGCTTAAGTTCCAGTGGGACCAAACCTGCGCTGACCAGAAGTGAGGCCCTTTAGGGTTACAATTCTCAAATTTATTTTGGGACTGGCCATTTCTTTCCATTCTGTATGTTTATTCAAAACAATTGTAAACTGTGTTGTTAAGTCCTGGTCTTTTTGTTTTCCAACTTCTCGGTACATTTATTTAAATTCGATTTCAACTGATGAAGTCTTTTTGACAGAAATGATTGCGTTGATGATCTGTATATATATCTAATATATTTTGGGTATTATGTGTATATTATTAACAACCACTGAGGCGTTGCCACTGCTGATGGGTCATAGGAATGTCCGAGGGTATACACAATCCCAGTATAGGATATTGATGTACCAGCTGATTATTTTATACAAAAGTCATATTTCGAATGGATGGTACCGTTTATCTCTAAACTCCTCAGAAATTAATATATTTACAGTGGTTACTATTAGACATATTTAGGAGTACATTTAGATTAATTACTGGCCTTGCGTGATACCACTTTATGTTTTGAAACTCTACATCTATTTTAAATTTCAGCAGAACGATATTCTTGAGCAATTGTTTTTTGGTCCCTTTGTCGCAAAACTATAACTCCGGTATCATGTTGGTGTTATTGAAAAGTATCGCGTACTTGACAAAACCAGAAGTATGAAAACAGTTTGAGTACATACTATTTTTACTGCCATACTTTATATTTTAATTTCTGATGGAAATATCATGACTTGTACCTAGCATATTGTGATAAAAAGTGTAAATAATAATGTAGTCATGTCCAGAAGTTTTACAAGCAACCATAAATTCCAAAATAATAAAATAAAAGTTAAGCTTGAGAACTGAATATATTTGATGACTTCGGTCATGATAACAATTTTTGCTTAGTTATCTATAGAATATTGACTCGTATAGCACTGACCGAGTATAGTGCCCTTGAGTTGCCTACAAGCATATATTATATGTAATATGGGTATTGGATAATCATTCTGGCTATCAATACCATTTTTCTTTTTTGTTTAGTTGCTGCATCCTATCTTTGAAATTGCAATTTTAACTCTGATTAACGATATTTTCATATTCAGTCTTTTTCTAATTTTACCAATTTAAATATTTTGTTAAGGAACACTCTGATTCCAATAACAAGTACACTTAAGACGATATTATCAAGATACTGTGGTGTCTAATTGGCAACATTTTGAATCGTCGTAGTTTTTACGGGAAAAGTTTTCCAACAAATTATCGGCATTGCCATGGGTACCAATTGTACATCTCTCTTGGCTGACATATTTTTGTATTCATATGCAGCGGAATTTATACAGTCTCTGCACCCAAAGGAAAGAAACAGTCTTACATTTAGCATTTTACTTACCGGTATATTGACAATAATTCAGAATTTCAGAATTACCTCGGCAAGATGTATCCTCTTGAATAAGAGATCAATGAGACGACAGAGGAAAACACATCTGCTTCTTTCCTAGATTCAACTCCTGTCGATTGGAAAGGACAGTCAATTCCACACCTGCCTTTAGGACAAACGCGACGATTTTAATTTCTATATCACGAACTTCAAGTTTCTAACTAGTCATATTCCATCTCCTACCTATGGCGTTTTCATTTCACAACTTATACGTTATGCCAGGGCAAGCTCTTCTTATGAATGTTATATTCTAAGACCGAAACGACTCGCCAATAAACTACTTACATAAGATTACTTTGTTGGACGCTTGAAATTTTATAAACAAACTACCAAAGTTATAATGCTCAAGACTTCATCAGTTTTTCACCGAACTTGACCTGTTCATCGAACTAGAAAGGTTTCCATGGACGGGTGTGGCATGCCAGCAGAGGATTCTGACTCTTTGCGGACACTTGGTCTTATTCCGTTTGGGATTCGCAATGTTCTTCATGTTGATACCATTTGCACATCTAATTCGTCATGTTCTAATGGACTTGAGTTTCGATTATCAAATGGTACATCTTCATTTTTAAATTTGATACCATTTATCTGTGTTTCTGTCGCTGCGTGTGGACTACATGGCAGATTATAGCTTACTAAAGCGATATGTGATATGGATAGCAGCATATAAGTCTAAACTCATCGAAACCTAAGATACAGTTAAACCTGTATTAGCGACCACCTGTGTATAAAGTCCACCTGGTCATAAATACTGTTGTCCGAATAGTACCATTTGTGTACAAATTAACCTCTATATAAGGACCTCCTCCCTGTAAAGACTGGTTTTGTTGTGTTCCTAAGGGGATTTTTATATACAAGTTTCACTGTAGTCATTTTTTGACAGTTGTTACTCTTTGATGGTTTTGACAGTGCGATTCGATTTATCATTCGACCTTGCAATATCCCACTTTATCTTTCCTTTAGATTTAACATTGTGGGATACGTTTTGAACTTAAAAAAAACTGTGATGGTCATAGTTTAACAGTGACTATTCCTAGTATGCTGACAAATATCTTGTTTTGCAACCTTTTTCACTATTTATAATTCGAGCTCAACTGACGAAATCTTATTGACAGACACGATCGTCTTGAATACTTGTTACGACCATTTCGCTAAGATCTATAATGTTGGTACTGAGTTTAGTTTTAAAACATCTTGTAATGTAAATGTTCTGTATATGATAATGAATCAATAACTTAATATTACTGAACCAGAGGGACAGTGTACTAAAACTATAGCCTTTGTCATCAAGAAAGCTGTGACTTTTTAATTTGTAATTTAGATCCACCTGGAAAAGATCGAAACCAAGCGGATGTATTAAATCGTAATTTTACATATTCATATTTGATATAACTTCAGATGCGTTACAGAAAGTGGTTCTGAGAGAAAAATTGGAGCAAAGAATCTTAGATGAGAGATCTGATTCGCAGGAGGATGGAAAATCTGAATCGCAGGAAGATGGAAGATTGCATTTGCGGGAATATGATAAATCTGAATCACAAGAGGATGAGAAACCTGAATCACAGGAGAATGAAAAACCTGAATCACAGGAAGACGAGGTAACATTTGTATCTTTAAAGCAGTCTGAATTGTAATAGAAAAAAGTTATTCCTTTCTTATCTGTATTGTTTCATATTCCGAAAAAAAAAGTTTTTGTGTGTAATTGAACTCGAAATAATTTGGAGAATATGTGGGGATATAAAACATTTCAGATACCAAAGTATAAATCTTTAGGATGTCCGGGACACAGATACAAATCCGGCAAAAATGGACAAACACGAACCTCTGGAAACCAAGAGGTGGGATCAGGTGTCATGGAGGAGTAAGCATTTCCTGTTGACCGGTCATACCCGCCGTGAGTCCACAGTCAAGTCCAAATGAAATACGTGAGGAACGAATCTTCGTCACAATTGGTACAGACATCTCAACAACCGCCAACGAAAAGGCAACTCAACATTTCACTTAGTGAGACAGAGTAATCGCAAACAAGACTATTATACCGACCGTAAAATTTACGGAACGTTGACATTAAATAAGAGCTACACATAGGCACATAAAATCTTATATGCCTATATGTTTTGCCAGGGCGTGATCAACATGTGAACATTTCATATACAGATGTAAACTATTCACAGACAAATTATTGACACAGGGATATCGAAAACCGTGTTTTATGTCAACGTTCCGCAAATTTTACGGTAGGTATAATATTCTTGTTTGCGATTACTCTGTTTCACTAAGTGAAATGTTGAGTTACCTGTTGGTCGGCGGTTGTTGAGACGTCTGTAACAAATATGACGAGGATTTGTCCCTCACGTATTCCTCCATGGTACCTGATCCCACCTCTTGATTTCAAGAGGTCCGTGTTTGTCCATTTTTACCAAATTTGTACATACAACCCGGACATCCAATATCTAATATTTTTATATAGTATATGACACATTTCTAAAAAATTAAAGGGATGTTAGCTGTGGGTTTTTTCTTCCTGTACTACTACTTAGATTGATATACGATGCTAAAAGAAGAGCTATACACATTCTCAAATTGTTATATAGTTTTTGAAAACAGCTTTAGAAACGCAGGTTTGCCGCTTTTTTTCAATTTCAACTGATTACCTCATACTTTCTTTTTATATATCAATACCACACTGGACATGATATTATTTTCACAAAATATATAGGAATGTAAGATTTGTATGCCTGTGTATAGCTCTTATTTGTTATTGTACATCATGTATAAGTAGTAAAAGTGGAAATTATATCGAAATAATGTTTTAGGGAAACACAGCTAATCCCCCTTAACTTCATGGAATCGATTAGGCGCACGATAACATTAAATATTTATGAAATTCTAAACCACTTCTTTGTTGGAGTTACTGCATATACAGTTCACCCCGATATATCGCCGTATGTTATAACGTCAAAACCACATAAAGTCACTATTTCTTGAAGAACAGATATCCTCCCATGTAATTCTCCCGTTATATCACCAAAACCCGCATTCCTCCCTCCGCTGCCATTTCCCTGTAGAAAAGGTAATTTATACATGTTGGAAGTTGGAAAAAAACTCGACATGTCGTGTGTTTACACAGCAATTATCACACGTCAAGAAATAATTATGAGTAGGTGGGATATATAAACTTTAAGCATGTGTAAGAAGTTAACTTTAGAAATGAATTCCGGGTTAATTTTAGAAACAGATCTAGATTTTACGGCCATCGAATATGTACTGCTACATATTTTGGACGATTTAATTTTGGCCATTTAAATAGGATGGCCATATTATCCAAACTTAAACAATAGACAGAGTGTCAGAATTAACGATATCAAGTTGTAACCAGGATATGATATACAACAGGAATTAAAGACATGCCATGATGATAACGACGATACCTTGAAAATAGTAAACCTCGATATATTGAAAAACCCACTATACCGCCAAAATTAAGGTAAAGAAAAGGTGGCAGTATATAAATGATCATTGCATTACGCCACTTCATAACAGAGTACATAATTATGCAGCAGCGGATTGCCTTGCTCAACCATATTGCTGAATCATTTATTTACCAATAAGGTATTTTATTGAATCCATAATATCGCATGAAAAGTTTTAAGGGTTGACACATCAAATATCTGAGCCTATCCAGATAAGAATATATAGTAGCATACTGTTTGTGCTTCTCTCCTGTTACAGTGTCTTCAGGTACTTTTTGAGAATATTTCAATATGAAAACCATACTGCTAAGTGTGTTCTTGATAACATTTTGTGAATATCATGTGTTGCGGGGTATGCACTTACACTTGGTGAAAATAAATGAAAATAGTACCAAGTACCGTATTTCTGCTGTTCCTTTCCTTCATGTTACCAGCTAGAAAACAATAGGAAAGTCATAATTGGTAACAAGATTGAAATATTTACTTATTTTCCCCCATTTAATGTCTGTTTAAAAATAATAATGCATCTAATTTGTCCTTTTAAATAACGAATAATTGAGTGAAGTGTACTGTTTTATTTCTCAACTTTTAGGCAGGATATAAAAACGCATTTAATTTGTAAAATGAAAGATCAACATCGTAACCGCAATAATATAAAAAAAACGTTATACCGCTGTAATACATGATATTCCCTTGATCTGACAAATAATTTAGTTGAAAATAAGATAGCATCATGTATATTAAAAGAATAACTATAAAGAACACATCTAAAATTGGCAATAGTAGAATTTGGACTGTTGATAGCATCAAAGATATGATAAGAACAAAACAGAAAATCGTAAAATTCCATTTTAGTAGGTCGTAACAAAATGGATTTTTTTCTATATTTTTTGTATAAAGGTCAAAGGTGCGATGTAGCAAGCTATAAATAGTTTGTTCACTGTTCTTCGTGTTTTAAATGTTAATATTTTGTTGTAAAACATTCAAAACAAATTCATTATCCCTGTTATCTGAGCTCCTGTTACTTATGTCATGTTATTGGCAATGGTTTACTTTAAAGTTAAGTCAAAGGTTTGGTAGAACATTTGTTGGATCCTGCTATGTACTTCTGCTTATGGAGTTTTGTAAAGTTTAATTATCCAATACAAATATGGTAGCTCAAACTCAGTATCCGATGCAGGTACATCAAAAGAACGTGATACGGACACGTGATTTTGAAGGATCTCATACTTTGAAAGTGGGCTACGTGTGTATGTAAGATTACCAGAATTCGTGTTAAGCCCTTGTTCTTCTAATAAAGTTATAATAACTTTCCTTGCAAAAAAAAATATGATGCAATTATATTTTATTTGTATATAATTGCCTCATACACTTCCTTCACATTTTTTGTCATCGGATGTCATCAATAGTATGACGTTGTTTTAAACATTATCAACAGTATCTTGACATTTGAAATCTTATATGTGATATCAAAGTATAGCAATACAAAAGTATTCTTCTATTAATTGTTGGGTAAGGTTTGTCACTTATTCGGTCTAGACCTTTGACTTGGTACGATTCGTGTTGGGTGGGAGTTTTCCTTATAACTTTACTCATCCCCGTAGACATATACGAAAATGATCGAAAAATAAGCAGACACTATATCTTGTTTCAATTTCCATGTAAACAGAAAATGTATTGGTGATTTTTTTTTTTTTTTTTGCATCTGCACTGTTCCGACAGTAAATCGTATTGTCGGGTGATTTTTATGATATGCAATCGTTTCATGATTATTACACACTTTCCGAAAAAATAATCCTAACTTAGCTATTATTGCTTTAATATTAATGAAACTTTATGGATTTGAATATTTAATCGTATTTTGTCCGTCGTCTGTCTGTACGTCCGTCCGTCTGTCCGTCTATCCGTAAACCTTTCACATTTTCGACTTCTCCTCCAAAACCACTGAAGGGATTTTCATGAAAATTGATTGGAATTAAGTACTCAAAAATAAACTACCAAGTTTGTTAATTTCGGCCAGATCGACCCAGGGGTGGATCCAAGGTGGGGAAAAGAGGCCTTTGGGTACTCCTCTTTAAAACTCTTTTCTAGAACTGCTATATGGATTGAAAAACTAATTGCATATGAGTGATTATTACGGATGCATGATTCAATTTCCTGTTTTGGAATAAATTGGAAACTAATTTTTAACATGTTTTGACATCTTTCCCACCTCTATCATTTTTATTCATTTTTAAGACATCTCCACTCCTAAGGAGTGTTAAAATAATTTATAAATTTGAGATTCCCATATTTGTAAGATACCAACACAGCTCAGGTGAGCTATGTTGCCAATGGGCCTCTTGTTTATTCTAGTACATGTACATACGTGAATCTTTTATTCCATTTCTGCATATATACCCAATTTTATGAATCGAAATTATAGCTTGAATGTTCTGTAACTTTATTTTTGAAGCCAGTGGAAGAGCAAGATAATTCAACGGAGACGAAAGAATCAGGAAATTCTTGGAAAGGAAAACCTCACTCAGGCAATGAAATCGATTCGTATTTTGTAATTTCATTCTGGAAATATTTATCATTTAATGTACATAAGTAATTACATAAAAGAAAAATTAAAATTTCTATAGAATATTATAATAACCATATTGTATTTAATCTCATTTTCAATATCAATACCCAGTAAATATTATTGTAATCATAAGTATCATTTCTTTGAATGTTATTACTGTCATTATCATCATTGTTATTAATTATAAATATAGATATATAGATCTGTTCAGACTACCGTAATTATAACAATTATTATTATTATTATTATTATTATTATTATTATTATTATTACTATTATTATTATTATTATTATTATTATTATTATTATTATTATTATTATACACACACGCGCACACACACACAGATATATATATATATATATATATATATATATATATATATATATATATATATATATATATATATATATATATATATATATATTTCATATATCGTATATCTATACATTTGCTAAAAGAGTCACCCTGATCCCGACTCCGATCTCACGAACGAACTGGCGAGCTTTGTGATAGAGGATAATGGAGATAGAAATACTTCACATCATGTAAGTCAATACTAAAATTTTTTTTTTTCAGTATTTAGTCTTTTAGAATTAAGTAAGGGAAAGAATATTAATGGGACTGAATTCTGACTTGATGTTTTTTCATGTTGAAAAAGAAATAAATAACGGTTATCTGATGAGGAATTTGAAATGAAATGTTTTTTTTTTTATACGTATTATGTTTTGAATGCACAACCTTCTATAGATGTTGTACCAAAGACTGACTCTGCATTGGACATTTGTCAATTCGCTGATAGACGAGTAACATATAACAGACACATTGTCAAGGAGCATGATATATCTTTGAACATCAAATGACCTGGTCCCACCTCTGAATTTTCAGAGGTCCGTGTTCATCCTATGTCCACCAGATTTTTATATTGGCCCCTAAACCCCCTACAGATAAATACTTTGGTATCTGTCTGATTTATATTGCTAAGTTGTTTGACTAAATACCAAATCATATATGATCGTTTTGTAGTCGACCTTCAGTTTTTTTAATCATTAGCACAAACTTTTCTTCTTCGGCAAATTCGATGTACACTGTGAATCAAATTTTTGTTTTATCACCACAGATAAAGTCAAAATGCTTTGATGTAGCATGGGTCTATCGGTTTTAACATTTCATACAATGAAAGAAGAACAAAATAAATCCTTATTTTTGTACGGTTATCAATATATTACTGCATGGTGCACACCTCAAACAAATGACTTCCTACTAAATAGCTTGGTACAGTACTGGGCTAGTCCATGCCTCAGGATACACCGGGAATCAACTCAATTTTACCAAATTAAAAAGTAACTTAAAATCGTTGTAGAATTCGGTTTATACTAAGAATGTGTAAAACGTCGAGATGTATTCATTGACATTACTGTTCTTATTCGAAATAAAATTGGGTGATTTACGCAGGTTTGTTTGGAAACTCTGGAAATAACATGCATTTTCTCTGTAAAAATTGTGCTGTCATGTTGTGACAGTAAATTCAAAATTTACAACATGACAGTGGCTTATTGACATCAAATAAATTAGCTTATTAGATGAAATTAGTCGATACACATTCATCCATGGCACCTGATGCCACCTCTTGGTTTTCAGAGGTCCGTGTTTGTCCATTTTTACCGGATTTGTATCTATGTCCTGGACATTCTATTGATTTATACTTTGGTATCTGAGATTTTTTATATTTGTAATACTTAAACAGAATCATTATTTCCTTTGCTTTGTTAATGTAATATGGTGGAATATTTCATGAAAAATGTAAATGATTTCTTCATGCAATTTTCCATAGAAATAACGTTTGATAAGTTATCATTTCTGTTACGAACTTATATTGAAGTGATCACTTAATGAAATAATAGTTCTGAATTTGAAACATCTAATTTACATGTGCAAATACCTAAAACAAAATTTATTGATATGACATTTTATTTCATATAAATTTTACGTAAACTATGTTTACAAAATACAAAAAGAGTTGTACTCAAAGTGTAACCAACTAGATCAATTTTGTCTTCTTGGAGAATGGCGGTGAAAACCAAAGACTGAATTCATGAATTTCATTTTTAGAGACAACTTTTGCATATCCTAATTCCCTGGAGCATAATATAGTCTGTGATATTGTCTTATTATTATAGGAATGTGTACAGTCTGTCTCTGTCTGTCTGTCTGTCTCTGTCTTTCTGTCTATCTCTGCCTCTGTCTCTGTATCTGTCTTTCTGTCTCTGTCTGTCTCTGGTTGTCTCTGTCTGTCTGTCTGTCTGACTGTCTGACTGACTGTCTGTCTGTCTGTCTGTCTCTCTCTCTCAATCTCTCTCTCTCTCTCTCTCTCTCTCTCTCTCTCTATATATATATATATATATATATATATATATATATATATATATATATATATATATATATATATATATATATATAAAGAGAGGACAGAGACAGAGAGAGAGGACAACTGCATAGTCACATAGTTATATTACATGTATATAAAGCTTGCATGTTTTATAGCTGATGATGATATGTCCACCTTTCTTTAGCAAAATGTTTGATTCAAGGCCTGTAAGATGCGGGCGGGCCGGAACCTTTTTAGCTTTAAGTTTCTTTTCGTCTGCAGTAAGTTGTATTTTATCTTCATTTTGAATCTACAATATATGTGTGGTGCTATCTGCATATTATATTCAGCAAATAAATAAAGCAAAGTCTCCAATACCACTGAGTCATATATATATATATATATGTCCACGCCTGTAAATCAATTTACGTAGCACTGCAGGTAGCTTGATCACCCACTCAGTTAATCTAATATATATTAAAAACATAATACCAAAATCGTAATGTTTTAAAATTTGGGGTAATTTTGTTTTGGTTCCATCGTTGTTTATTGGTAGAAATTAGATAAAAATTAATGTGTGAGTGTCAATAAATGATTGACCAATTATGTTCTCTCATTTGCAGCCTAAAGGAATAGAAAACGTCGAAAAAATGAAGTCAAAAATAAAAGGGGAAAACCATGACGTACACAAATCAATTCCAGGACAATATATCTCGGTATATCTGAACAATTGATTATGATTTAGAATTTCTCTAAGACACTGTAACAAGTAGCTGAAACTGAAGTGCAGCCCTAGAGGAAATGTCACGTATTATATATACGTTTCTAAGGATAATTATTGTCCTTTTTAGTATATGTTATTGTTCTTTTTCAGCCACCTTATTATTTAAATAACGGAATTTTCAATTTTGTTTCAAATTTCAAATAAATCCTGAGGCAAGATTTATTCTAACGCATTAAACGGTAAAAGACAATTTGGAAATATGATATTTGTGTCATGAATAGTTATAACAGACACACGCGCGCAGACACACACACAGACAATATTTGTATATATTTCCAGGAATTAAATGAAAAAATTGTCGTTGAATTTATGTTTACAATATAGTTATGAACGTCCTTAAAATGTTAAACATTTGCATTAATAAGATTTATGTGAGTAACATTTAGAAATGGTAAAAGTTTCCATTTCATTCAACAGCCAGCAACAGCACGAAGAGGGGAGAGACATTTTGAGAAGAAAGGCTTTCCGATCCATACTAGCCTTTGGCCAGGTGGAGTGGTTCCATACGTCATTGACCCATCGTTAAATAGTAATTAAATGGTTTATCAAAATATAATCTTCAACTTTCATTCCCATAGCAGACAATTATGAAATCAATCCCAAATAAATGACAGATTACAGCTGAACGCTTTGTTACTGGTATAGCTTTCGATATGCAAAATAACGAATCAGTATTTCTGCAAGAGTAAAATGTTACCAATCTTCATTCATGCGTGTTTCATTTAATTTTCAAATACATACTATACCCAGTTTTAGAGATTTTTATTCAAAATATTTCAATTTATTTTTTCTGACAACATAATTATTCATGTCTTCAATATCAATATGATTGCCTCATCTGGTATACACTTTTGTTCTTTAAGAGTACATTGGTGTGATTAATAAAGCTATCAAACAGTTTGAGGACAAAACTTGTATAAAGTGGGTTCCTAAATCGTCACCAGAGGCACAGGCATTGGATCATAAAAACTTTATTTCTTTTATGTCGGACTTGTAAGTTTATTTCTCTGTGCTCTTTATATGAATTAGACAAATAACATTCATTCTCATTTAATCATATCACTTCCTATAATCACCAGTTATATTGACTGATCATAGCATGTTGTAACAAATGATTGGATTTTGAAAACTATCTTTAGCATCATCATGTACAAATGTAATTTCCTGTAACATAGATAGATAGATAGATAGATAGATAGATAGATAGATAGATAGATAGATAGATAGATAGATAGATAGATAGATGGATAGATAGATAGACGGACATATAGATTTGTTAATTTCAATACCGGTTGAGTGATATGATATAGATTTTATGTTTTGTATTTTAAAAAAGGACAGTGAAAAATATTTCGATATGTATTATATTACAAAATATATAAGCAGGTGCATCGAAATCGGTCAGCTGCACTTTCTGTGACGTCATATAAAATCTAGCAGTGAATCGTGAATCCCCTGCGAGTTTTCAACGTCATCGACCATGAAATAACGCCAAGCAAACAGAGTACATTAGAATTCAGTTTATATATGTGAAAATCAAGAAGTTTATATATATATATATATATATATATATATATATATATATATATATATATATATATATATATATATATACAAACGCATAGACACACAGACATACACAAATACAAACAGAAAGACTCAAAAACACAGAAATACACGCAGACACACACAAAGATATATATATATATATATATATATATATATATATATATATATATATATATATATATATACTCAGATCACAACAATATCAATGGAAACTTGAAAATACGTGACGCGTTTTGAGTCAATTATCATTTAAAATTGTACTTTGTACTTGATTACGTCAATATTTATAATACTACACTTACATAAGATATTAGATATGAAATACCATTCAAATTCTCATTCATTTGAAACAGCGGATGTTATTCGAGCGTTGGAATGATAAATGCCGGGCAGCAAAACCTGAGTTTACAATTAAAACAATGTACATGGGTAAGTAAATGTTTTATAATCACACACACACACACACACACACACACACACACACACACACACACACACACACACACACACACACACACACACACACACACACACACACACTATTTGCTTGCTGATTAAGTCAAAATTTAATTTTCGATTTTCTCAAACCAACATTTGCAAACCTTGATTCAGCTATATTAATAGCAGTCCAGAATTGTCCTTTTACTACAAAAGGTCTTCTTGGTTTTTGTGTATTGTTTTTACTAAATTCACATCAACTTTCATGCTTGGTATTGGGTCCAGAGGTTACTACATACATTAGAACAAGCTGTGGCAAAGCGTAAAAAGTAAAAATTGAATTTAAAACCGCAGTATCAATGACTTTGACTTTTTAACGTTGTAAAATTCGATACACTAATAATATAAAAAATCTGAGATACCAAAGTATAAATCAATAGAATGTCCAAGACATAGATACAAATCCGGTAAAAATGGACAAACACGGACCTCTGGAAACCAAGAGGTGGGATCAGGAGGAGTAAGCATCCCCTGTCGACCGGTCACACCCGCCGTGAGTCCACAGTCAAGTCCAATGAAATACGTGAGTAGTGTATCGTCGTCACAACTAGTACAAACTTCTCAACAACCGCCAACGAAAAGGCAACTCAACATTTCACTTAGTGAAACAGAGTAGTCGCAAACAAGACTATAATACCGACCGTAAAATTTGCGGAACGTTGACATTAAACGCGGTTTTCGATATCCCTGTGTCAATAATTTGTCAGTGAGTAGTTAACCTCTGTATATGAAATCTTCATTTGTTGTACACGCCCTGGCATATCGGATCATTTGTGAAATATTAACTCCATATGCGGGTGACTGAGGAATATATCTACTTAAATGTTGAAAATTTACGATGGCAAAGCCGAAATCGTCGCGTTTGTCGTATAGCTTAGTTGCTAATTTCCCGTCTGTGTTTATATTAAGTAAAATGTCTAAGTATGAAGTGTGTGTGCTTGATTCTGTTGTAGCTTTAATTTCTAGTTCGCTGGGATATATCGCATTGACATATGTATGAAAATTGTCATTATTAATTGACAAAACGTCGTCGATATATCTAAATGTCAAATTAAAGGACATCACTAACTTTTTCTTCTTTTGGTTCGGCAGTTTCTGAATGAAGTCTGCTTCGTATGAATAAAGGAACAGGTCGGCCAATAAAGGGGCACAATTGGTTCCCATAGGAATGCCGACAGTTTGTTGAAAGACCACGTCTCCGAACATTACAAATATATTGTCTATTAAAAATTCCAGCATGTTTTTATATCAACTTCAGTGTATTTATGTGTAGAATCAGAGTGGTGTTTGACGAAATAAGTATCCTGATAGCTAATCACTAGATATTTAAATTTTCGGGTACCACCTTTAGTGAAAAAACTGTTGTCTGTGATGCTGAAAAGTCTTTCATTTTTTATGTGGAATTGTTGTTTAAAAAGTAGAGAAGTCATAAGTTTTGATACTGTGAATTCGAGAAAAATTGTGTGCTTTCAAATTTTCTAAAAAGATGTTTAAAATTTGTAAGTATCCACATCTGATTTACACCGCTTTTTGAATAAGCAACTGTACAGTATTGTTGAAGTTTCTCCTTAACGGCTGTCAATATCTTGTTAAGGAGTAAAGATAAAGGTATGGTAGAACTCATTATGGACACGTTACAATAAAGAAAGCTGTTTGATCCACGATAGATTTAAACTCGATTTTGTGTTTTCCGCCTCACACAACGCTTTTTCAGTTAAATGGTGGAGAAAAGTTGTATTGGTGGGGGAGACAACCCGATTACAATGTACCCGGGAATAGACCACCAGCCTTCTGATCCGCAAAATGTCTCACATTTTGACTTCAAATTTCTCTGATCCTTGAACATCCCACTATTACTTTCAGCATTAGTCCAAATAGTATGGAAACACTATTTTTCTGTGACAATTAACAAGTCTGAATCTGTTCACTCTTTGCTATAAATGACTTTTTCAGGATTTTCTTCCGGTACATTAATCACGCCAGAACGCACAGAAAATGTGTTTTTATATCGGTGTACAAGTTTACTCATGTGCAAATATACACATGTAAACAAATTTTCGCCGTTTTAATGGGCTAGACCTGGTATACCACTCTTTGATTTTATTTTGTAAAATCCCTGGTCTATTTTTTATATTGCATCAGATCAAAAACCATTGACAAGCGGTGATTTTAGCCAATTTAAACAACAACTTAAACGCCTGTAATCCAGACTGCGGGATGACATATATTCTCGAATAGCAGAATTTATTTATTTAGAGCATGTGACATCATTTCCCCTTTCAATGGAAAAAATGTTGGTTAGCACGATGGAAATATGAGTAAATTCATGTAGAAAATCTGTTTAAAATTGGAGCTCCATTGATGAAGTCTAATAGACAAAAACGATCGTCTTAAACAACATAACTTTGATATTATGTTTATAATATTTATAACCACTAGATCGTTGCCACTGCTGGTGGATCGTTTGAGTCCCCGAGGGTATATATAAAACTAGTACCTGATATTCCGGTACCTGCTGATAATCTTATACTGAAGAAACTGTCACTTTCTCTTTAGAAAATACTTATACTTTTTAAATTGGAGCTCATCTGATGAAGTCATATTGACAGAAACGAGAGTCTTGAGCATAATAACTTTGGTATTAAGTTTATAATATTTGTCACCGATAACACCATTTAAATTCTAAATTCTTCAAAAACTAAGATAGTAATATTTTAACAGTGGTTACTTTTAGTCGGAATTGGCTGTGCATTTAGTTTTATCATTTGACCTTGTATTATACTACTATGACTTTGGAAAATCCGTTTAAAACTGATGATGTCTAATTGACAGAAACAATCGTCTTGAGCATTGTAACTTTAGTAAATATTAAAATATTTTGAACTGGAAGTATCAGTCATAATTTCCTTTCATGTTTTATTTCTTGTAGTTAATCATGGAGTCTGGCAAAGTTTTGGGTTTTTTTTCCCACGCAGCAAGAAAATATTCGAAAATATGTAGCGTTCGAAAATAGGTACTGTCCTAATATCTGGTACGACTGGTTTTAATATCATAAACATAATACCAAACTTATAATGCTCAAGACGATATCGTTTCTGTCAATTAGACTTCATCAGTTGAGCTCCAATTTGATAAGTGCGTGTTTTTTCTAAAGATAAAGTGGTATCATACAAGTCCAAATAATATATCTAAATATATAGCCGAAATCCGTCTATGACTAACCACTGTAAAAAAAATTACTATCTTAGCTTTAAATTTTTTTTCAAATTTAAATGGTGGTAACAGTGCCAAATATTACTTCAGTATAAGATGAATAGCTGGTACCGAAATACCAGGTAGGTTTATGTATACCCTCGGGGACTCAACCGGTCCACCAGCAGTGGCAACGACCTAGTGGTTATAAATATCATAAACATAATACCAAAGTTATAATGCTCAAGACGATATCGTTTCTGTCAATTAGACTTCATCAGTTGAGCTCCTATTTGATAAGTGCGTGTTTTTTTCTAAAGATAAACTGGTATCATACAAGGCCAAATAATATCTCTAAATATATAGCCGAAATCCGTCTAAGACTAACCACTGTAAAAAAAATGACTATCTTAGCTTTAAAAAAATTTCGAATTTAAATGGTGGTAACAGTGCCAACTATTACTTCAGTATAAGATGAACAGCTGGTACCGAAATACCAGGTACTAGGTTTATGTATACCCTCGGGGACTCAAACGGTCCACCAGCAATGGCAACGACCTAGTGGTTATAAATATTATAAACATAATACCAAAGTTATAATGCTCAAGACGATATCGTTTCTGTCAATTAGACTTCATCATTTAAATGACGTATTCATAAATGGAAATAAAAGATATAATTATGTTATTATGATATGTATACGTAGGTGCCAACAGCCGTTCATGAAATGGCTCATGCAATAGGGCAATTGCACGAGATGTCGAGATCAGATAGGGACAGTTACATCACCATGAACTGGCAAAACATTAAAGTATCCAAGTCGGACTTGAATATAATAAAACTATTAACCAAGAACTACAACCCGTACGATTTAGAATCCATCCTACAGTACAGTCTGAGTGTGAGTATTTTATTGTTCATCATAGAATCTTAGAATTTGATGATTGTATTGTTTATTTCTTTTATTGATGCTGTACATTCCACAAAAACTGTTTTACTTATACTTAGATACCACTGTCTTAACTTGAAGTGCCACAAAGTTTTACCTCTGTTATGAAGTACACCATTCCTGCACGCCTCAAACGAAATGACCATGTCTGCCTTTCACTTCGTATGCCAAGAATTTGGCGAGGGAATAGTCACCGCCATCTTTAAAAGTCTTTGGCACAACCTGGTAGCGGGAATCAAACCTGGGACTGCCCCCTTGGGAGTTGAACGCTCTACCGTTAGACAGCCGCGGATGGATTTGGGACTTTAATCATGTTAAAAGCTCTTGTGTATCGAACGTTTACAATTATTCCCTTCGCAATTAAAAAAAGCTAGGATACTTATTCAATAAACTCTTTTCTTTTGAGGTCATTTCAATATGAGCATGATAATCAATCTCAATAACTATTGTGACTATGACGTTATCAACCAATTAAATCAGAACGCATGGTAATGTCACACAGTCTCACATGAAAATAATTTACATGATAAAGACACATCGAATTGTTTTCATTGATGTAATTATATAATTATTGATACCAATAACATTACATTACATTTTAGACACCTCTACCACGATTGTTTTGAGTTGTGTCCGACCGTCATTCAGCCCGTTTCCTCTTATCAAACTCTATTCATCTTAAGTATACTGAGTGCCTCGTACAAACGTTGCCCTTCTGATATCTGTCGCCCTTTTTTCCTAAGGGTTAGGGCATATTATGAATTCTACACGGTGGGGCCAAACATGACGAAGAGGAACCAGACACTGAATGGTCAAAATATAAAATATTTCAGATACCAAAGAATAAATATTTAGGATGTCCAGAATATAGATACAGATCTGGTAAAAAATGGACAAACAAGGACCTCTGTAAATCAAGAGTTGAAATCAGGTGCCATGGAGGAGTAAGCATCCCCTGTTGACCGGTCATACCCGCCATGATTCCACAGTCAAATCCCAATGAAATACGTGAGGAACGAATCCTCGTCATTGTTGGTAACTAAACATTTCACTTAGTGAAGCAGAGAAATCGCAAGCAAGACTATTTTACCGACCGTAAACTTTGCAGAACGTTGACATCAAACGCGGTTTTCGATATCCCTGTGTAGTGTATGTCTGCATATGAAATGTTCATATGTTGAACACGCATTGGCATATGGGATCATTTGTGAAATATAAAGTAGTAATATCCCGGAATCACCTGCATTTGGTTTTTATATCTCATAAATGATGCATATGCCGACAGGGGAGCTTACTCTAATATGATACCT